>JXTB01000830.1:30407-45534 GCA_002914805.1 Parasponia andersonii | reverse complement strand
ACTTGTTTTTATTTATATGAAATTTTTTATGATAACTAAACATCATGAGGGAATTTATTAGGTAGGATTGCTTATATATAAAAACCTCTAATTTTAAGAGAAAACATTTTGTAGAAATTAGAGTTAAAATTTTGGATACTTTTTGTTGTTCCCACTTTACTTGTCTGAATGACATATATTTAGGTCAATCATTTTCATCTTTGCTCGAGTCAACTTGTTAATTACATCCCATCTACTAATATATCTATTAAGATGCACTAATAAGATATTTATTTTTTGTGAATAAGATATCTATTAAGATTAGTGAGTGTTGTCTATTAAGTATTTTAAGTGGTCACCTACTTTTGGGCCTAGATCTATTAGTTAATTTAAAATTTTACTTTAATTATTTTGGAAGGTGTTGGTGTGAATTTTGGTCCGTGAACCAACGCGTGTCATACACGTCGAGTGGTTCTTCCTTAAGAGAAGCCAAAACCCAGATTTGATATAAGTACGGTCTGTACAACTTTGAAGAAGATTATGACTAGACTTTTCACCAACTCGTAATGGATGGTGCCGGTGTGATACTTGTCAAATTTCCTCAACAAAAAGGTTGTCAGTGACACATTTGATAAAGTATTCTATAGAATAGTGAACCAGTACTAAATAAATGATAAGAGGAGACAAAGCCAAAGGGACAAATAGGGTTTTGGAGATTTGTGGCGGTTTATCTCTTTCAGGTGATTATGAGGCTATTTATAGTGGATTTGTAGTCCCTCAAAAGTTAGGGTTGATATCCATCTGTCCCTGAAAAGATAGAAGGGAATCTCACCTACCTGCTTGTACGAATAAGAGTATGTGATTGGGCCAGTGTCAGCCTCTCCCAGGTTCGTGCCTTCTTTGTTTTTCTTCTAAGTTTGAGCTATGTCGTTAAATTAATGGTAGGCTATTTCTTGGTTTTTTGGTCTTTCGCTTATGGTACTTGGTCGGCACACGGTGCAAATTCCGACCAAGGTGATTTTCTATTTAATGAGTTTAGTTGCATCATGGTTGGTCAGTTTTTCTTTTATATTTGCTCTATTCTTTCTTGTGGTAGGATGTAGCCTCAACCCCTAGTTGGCTTGGTCAGTCGATAGGGTATGATGTCGTTTTTAGTAAATTCCATGATGTGTCATTTGCAACATGATGTAAGTTTCTTTTTTTGATTCGCTTGGGAGTAATTACCCTCAACATCTGCCTTGCAAGTTCTTGCTGCAACCTACTCGGGGCAAGAACTTCATCATGGCTTGCTATGCTTTTCCAAAGCTTTATGTTTCCAGGCAGTTGTTCGGTTGGTTCGAATCGTGTTCAAAACTTGGTTGTATCAAAGGGCAGCTTATCAAGACCTTTGTAATCTTTGTAATTATAGATAGGTCTTAATTATGGCATTGCATTTCCCTCGGGAAAGTGCGATGGACTTATAATAATAGTTTGGTCGGATTGTGTGTAACATGCGCCTGATCACCATCGTCTGTGTGGCACCGGGACTTATCCTATGACCAGTATCATCTCCTGCTCATCTTGAGGAAGGCGAGGAGTCATCCGTCGTGGTTTAAACTCCTATCGACCATCTGCCTACACATGTCCATTGCTTTCGATCCAAGGGACGCAATGTTTCATTATTTCGATCTAAAAATACACCCTTTCGTTTCTTCGTTCCCATTTTACATTTGTCTTCGTTATTTTCTTGTTTCTAAATTCTCCAAGGCTTCTATTCTCTCTATTGCTTCATGCTTCAGTGTCTTTTAATTGATTTCTTTTAAGTAACTAGGTTATTATGTGATTCCTTTCCTTTTGATGAATTGCCATACCTTTCTTTATAGACTATACCTTTGACACTCCTTTAATCAGTGAGCTTGTTGATTGATTGATTTTTGACTTTTTTTTGCAGACTTCTGTTCATGGATTCGCTAGGACTTTTCCATACTTTGAAGTCTCAGTCACTCCCTTTTGGTAAGTTTCTGGGTTTAAATACCAGATTTTCCTTGTTTTTGATTTATTTTCCCTTTCATTGGGTCTTCTTTATTTTCTAAGTTTTGTGTTTCTGGGGTTTTCACCTGGTCAGAGTAAAGGCTCGAATGGATCCAATCTCACTAGAGAATGACGGGTCTGACCATTGAGGAATTTCTCAGTGTTTTATTGGTGGGGTAGTTCCAAGGCCTAATCAAATACTAGTTGTCGACCTATTTACATTGGAAAGCGATGAGGATATGGTCTTGGGGTTTGAGCCTAGTATAAATGAAGCCAAGGAAAATGCAGCTGCTCATGACCCCGTCAATCCTGGTCGTAAGTAAGATGAAGCCCTTTTGGCTAAGGCCACGATCATTGTCCTCATTGTCCTCGAATAAACCCCTGTCTTTATCCCCTAGGAGCAGCTCTCTGTTGCCATCCAGAAGGCTGAAAATGATGCCATACTAGACCATGAGCTGGCCTTGTTCATCTTATCCCTGATTAGGTTCAACGGTCCCCAGCTCAATTTGTTCGAACTCGTAATAGCTTTTGCTAATTATGATGGCTCACGTCCTATGTTGCAGATACTTTCAAGTGAGCCTAGCTTCATGCCCATTAGCATTTATATCTCATGTCTGATTCAAAAGAGACTAGGGGCAAACCATTAGTTCTAAATAGGAACAGGCCGATAATCTGAGTTCGCTACTCCATAGCCACATCCATTTAGGGCTAGGCTCAAGTGCCAAATCGAAACCTCTCGAACACATCCGACTAGATGGCAAGGGGTGGTCAGGGATATAGGCAGACATTTAGGGTAAACGTGGGTGATTCAGTGGTCGGTAGGGCTGAATGACCCAGGCCATTAACAAAATTTAGCATTGATTATTTCCTATTTTCCATGATAGATGAATTGTTCTTAGGCTTTTTTTTTGTTTTTGAATTGTTAACCACCTTCCTTTTCTTTTCCTTGGTTGAAATTGTTTTTCTTGGCTGCCCCTTGTTAGTTTTTTTACTTTTTTCTTTGGGTTTTTTTGGGGTTGGTTTAGGGTTCTTTTTTCCCCCTTTTTTCCTTGCTTTTTTTTTTAGTTTCGGATTTTGCCCACCTGGTTTGATTCCAATTGGTTGGTGGTTTTTATTTGGCTTTTGGTTCTTTTTCGGGTTTCATTCCTTTGGGCTTGTTCAATTCCTTTTTTCGGTTGAGGACCCCCCCAATTGGCGGGGGTTTTTCTTTCTTCCAGTTTTCTTTTTTTGGGCTTCTTGGGGGGAAGGGGACAATTCACGATGCACTATTCCAATTCTTGGTTAGGATACCTCTGATAAATAGGGGAAAGGGGAATGGCTCTATGCCAAGACATCTTGGAACAACATCATGGATAACCAGCCTTCAAGGGGTGCTCGCCTTATTCCAACAGAATTCTAACTCAGGCGGCAATAGGCGATATGGTAAGCAGGGTCGGCAAATGGTGGGATGATTGCTCGAGCCATGGCAATCGATGGGCTCAACCACTGAGCGAAAAAAGTTAGCAATTTGTTTACCGACATTAATTTTGAGTATAAGGGGTGGTATTCTCTAAAGGATAGGTTGACCTTTCGAGTAATTCATTTGAGCGAACCTTGCTTGGCTGGTTGTGAATGAGGCAGGCCTTTCAAACATCCATGGAGGCAATGAGCCCTAAAAGGCAGAGATGCTTTTCCACCACCACCTCAGCCAGACCTGACTATTCTATGCCCAGCTCCTATTCCCACAGAGTCGATGTGCCCAACACTTTCTCCCCATCTGAATACCCCCGATCAGCAAGGTTCCATTGGGGAAAGCCTTTTAGAAATGTCAGGTGCCAATCCTTTATCTAATCCCTTTTTTCTTTTACAGAGAACGATATGGCCAATGTGCATCCAAACCTGCGTGCCCTGCTAGCTCGAAACACGGCTCGGGAGGGGAGTGGTCAAACTCCCGTGGTAACGACTCATGGCCAACCCTTCCCAGGAGTGGTTTCCGCTCTGGACCTCCAAGCTCCCTCCTGCTCTGACAATTCGGACTCCTCCTTCCTTGAGCCTGCTACCCAATGCTTGAAGACATTTTTGAAGGGGTCGATGGAGGATGCAAGTGGCTTATTCGGAGTAGTTGGTAGAGGATTGTCGAAGGCGGTCGGATAGAGACTTTGTTGCTCTTTACTCAGAACATTGTTCGTAGGTAAATTTTGTCCCTTTTTTTTGTTCCCTTTCTTGCAGAGTTTTCTAACGGTCACTCTATTTCTCGTGGTAGCAAGCCTTCATGAATGAACTCATGTATAAGTACACAAGGGACTTGTTGATTACTATTGAGAGGTATCGCTCCAAGTGGAACACAGCTCGAGAGAAGCGAGAGTAGCAATTGAAGAGGGCTAACGACGTCGGTAGCTAACTTAGTGAGAAGAAGAAGGCTAAACTCGAGCTGGAGGAGCAAGTCACCAATCTTAAGTCCCAATCGGAGGTAATCTACTCAACCATTTTGGATGAAGTGAGGAGGGCGATAGTGAAGGATATGATTGAAACTCAATACTACAACTTAGATCCTTGGTGGGATACCTATAGACATGGATTTGAGAACCAAAAGCTCGTAGTGGTGACCCAGTATAAGGACCTGGACTTCTCATTTTTGGATGAACAGAGTCCTACTGATCCAGACGTCTAAGAATCCACCATGCCTATGCCCTTTACTGCTCCTGATCAAGGCTAAATCCTAACAACCTGAGTTATTGACCAGATCTCTGTGACACCTCTAACAAGCTAAGCACACCCCTGCGCGGGTTATTTTTGTTAAAAAAATTTGGTCATCAATCATCATCATCATCATCTCTTTTTTTTTTTTTGCTTTTGGGTCCAGACAACTGAGCCTCTATTCTAAATTGTAAAGATAATTAAACCCTCTAGAGTCTTATTCTTTTAATCTTTCAAAATTTGTATACATATATATATATATATATATCTATATATATGTTTTTTTTTAATGAAATCTATGACTTCTAGTTTTGCTTTTTATTTGTGATTGTAATCTTTTGTGACCTATGCATCTAACCTATAGTTGCTTGAATCTCCTAACCGTGTGCTTTTGGACTAAACATAGGTAATATTAGGTTAGGTTTAGATACAATCTTAGACGTGATGCAAAACCACTTAGGGGTCAGTAGTGCTCGAAAATGCTTATCATGTTTGGATGGGGATCAGGGTCCTTTATCCTTCATGCTTGAAAGCATGTAGAGGGATCTGTAATCCTTAATGCTCAAAAGACATGGACCGATTTTGTGTTGCAATTTTATCCTTTATGCTCAGAAGCATAGAGGGGTCATCCCATGCTTAACCCTTATGCTCGGAAGCACTAGGGTCTATCCCTAGATTGTCCCTAGTGCTCAGAAGCACACTGACGGATCTGTTGTCCATGTGCTTGGAAGCACATGGATATTTTCAATTTTTATTATGGGGCTGTTAGTCTTCTTTCCCCCTTGTTTTTTGGTCAGCAGTTTGAGTTTTAAGTGAAAAACAACAGACAAAAATGTAACTTTCTGATTATATACTTTCTTTATACAAAGTTCAGTTATTGATAATACTATTTTAGGTGTTCATCATTCCATGGATGAGGAAGAATATTGCTCCCTATGTCCTATAGGTTATAAGTTCTTGGTCTGATGATCTTAGTAACCAGGTATGGCGCTTCCCACTTTGGTCCAAGCGCACTGGCTCCTAGCTTGGCAGTATTCAAGAACACACATCTAAGTTCAAGCTTGCCAACTCTGAATGTTCGTGCTTAGACTTTTGAGTTGTAATATTGAGCGACAACGTGTTTATGGGTAGCAATTCTTAAAAGAGCCTCTTCTCTTTTCTCTTTGACTAGGTAAAGATTCATTCTTAAGCCTTCTTCATTGTCTATGTTGCCTCGTTTGGGGTCTTGATTTTTGTAGGCTTCAATCTTGTAACTTGGTGTATTGACCTCGATAGGTAATACTGCATCTGTGCCGAAGGCCAAAGAGAAAGGCATTTCTCCTATTGCTGCTTTTTCTATCTTTCGATGAGTCCATAACATACTAGATAGCTCGTCGGCCATGCTCCTTCCAGTTTCTCTGACTTTTTCTTTAAGTTTTCCTTGATCGTCTTATCGACTGCTTCAGCCTGTCCATTCCATTATGGGTGATTTGGGGAAGAAAATAATTTGTGAATCCCCTAACTTTGGGAAAACTACCTCAGTCTTGGTTTATCAAACTGCCCACCATTATCTGTTACTATCGAAGGGAGGAGTCTGAATCAGTATATGATATTTTTGAATATGAAATTCATGAAATTTTCCTCAGTAATCTTCGCCAATGGTTTTGCCTCGACCCACTTTATGAAGTAGTCGATGGCAACAATTGCAAACGTCACTTGCGCTCAGATTGTGGGAAAAGGTTCGATCAAGTCTAATCCCTATTTTATGAAGGGCCAGGGACTTATGATCGACGATAAGGGTTCAGGGTGCTCTCTTGTATAGTGGCCAAACTGCTGGCACTTGTAGCATCTTTCCACTATTTCTCTCGAATCTTTTGTCATGGTTTTCTAATAGAACCCCTATCTTAGTGCTTGATAAGCAAGTGACCTTGGCCACGAGTGATTTCCATACCCCTTTCATGTATTTCTTTCAACATATATTCAGCTTTGTCAAGTCAGAGACATCTAAAATATGGAGTTGTTTAGGCCCATCTGTAAAGCTTATTTCTAATGATGACATATCGATTGGACTGGTACTTGATCTTTCGAGCTTCATTTTATCGTTCAATAGCTTGCCTACTTTCAAATAATCTTTGATCATATCTATCCATAAGGAGAGCTAGTCGATGCTCCAAGTCTAGTCTTGTTCTTTGGTGCTAGGCTCAGACAACATCTTTACTGGTATCTATTTGAGAGAGTTATCAACTAAGCCATAGCCTCGACATTTTCAGCTCTTGGCACCCTAGTTATCTCATACTAAGTCATGGCCTCTAACTATTCCTCTGCTTTGGCAAGATATTTGATCATGCTATCTTCTTTGGCTTGGTATTCCCCTTTTACCTAGTTCATGATCAGTTGTGATTCATTGAAGATTTCAACACACTCCACCTAGAGTTCTTTTACAAGTTTTAACCCGATGATCAGTGCCTCGTACTCGCCTTATTACTTGAGGGGATGAAGTTGAGTTTCAAGGTATACCTGATCTTCTCTCTTTTTGAACTGATGAGACCTAGCTTGCTTTGCTCCCAGTCATACAAGATGATCCGTCCATGTATAATTGCTAGAAAAATTGTTTGGGGGGCTTCTCTAATCTTCTTTTTGGTTACTTGGAGGTGCTCTTCTTGTTGAGCTTCTTTTCCACTTTAGTGGGATAAGTGAATTTGGCCACAAAGTCGGCGAGTGCCTGCCCCTTAATATAGGTCCTTGGGATAAACTCAATCTCAAATTTGCCAAGCTCTATGGCTTACTTGGTCAAGCGGCCAGGGACATCGGGCTTTTGGAGAATTTTTCTTAAGGGATGACTAGTTGGAACTTTAATGGTATGTGCCCGGAAGTATGGTCGGAGTTTCTTGGTAGCTGTTATTAGAGTAAGACCCAGCTTCTCGATTTTTGGGTATCGGGTCTTGGCGTCGAGAAGGGACTTGCTAATATAATATATTGGTACTTATATTCTCTCCTCCTCTTTGACAAAAACTCCACTCATTGCATTCTCTGATACTGCCAAGTATAAAATTAGGCTCTCCTCAGGCACAGACTTGTTTAGATTAGGATCGCTCCTAGATAAGCCTTGATTTCTTGGAAAGCCTTCTCATACTCTTTCATCCATACTAAGTTTCTCCCCATTTTCAATGCTTGGAAGAATAGTCAGTACTTGTTTATCGAGAAGGCTATGAACTTACTCAAGGCTGTAACCATGCCAGCTAAGCTTTGGATTTCCTTCATAGTTCTTGTGGAACGGAGGTTAAGTATGGCCTTGATCTTCACAAAATTTGCCTCGATGCCTTTTTGATTTACCATGAATCCGAAGAACTTTCCAGACTCGACCCCAAATGCACATTTGTCAGAGTTCAACCTTATTTTGTATTCCCTGAGGATGCCGAACATCTCCTTTAAGTTATCTACATGGTCGGCCTTTTTGAGGCCCTTGACTAGCATGCTGTCAACATGCACTTCCATTGTTCTTCCAATCTACTTTTTGAACTTCTTGCTGACCAACCTTTGGTATGTAGCTCCCACATTCTTTAGTCCGAACAACATTATCAGATTATAATATAACCCCTAGTTGGTTGTGAGTGAGGTCTTTTCTTTGTCTTCTAGGTACATGCGAATTTGGTTGTAGTCTGAATAAGTATCCATGAAGCTCAGGAGCTCATGCCTAGCTGTCGCATCTGTGAAGTGGAAAAGAGTCCTTCAGGCAAGCCTTGTTGAGATTTATGAAGTCTATAAAGACTCCATTTTCCATTCTCATTTTTTACCAAGACTATGTTAGCCAACCAGGACAGATAGTTAACTTCTGTTATGAACCCTGCCTTGAGTAGCTTTCTGACTTCTTCATGAATTTCTCTATACCTTTCTGGGATGAACTTCCTCTTTTTTTGAACAACTAGTTTTGTGTGCTCATTAACTTTCAGGCTGTGGACAATTACCTCAAGATCTATGCTAGGCATGTCCTTATGTAACAAGGAAAATACGTCCTTATACTCTTTTAGGAAGCCTACGAGCTTTTACCAGAGTTTCCTTGGCAATTTGGACCTTATTCTGACCGATCACTTTAGGCACTAGTCATCTATTTGGATGGATTCCCTCAATGGGTTCGGCTTTCTTCTTCTTTTACTCTTCTTAGGGGTCGAGGTTGCTAACGATCTGTGCATCCTCGAGAATAGACTCTACATCATTAACCAGCTAGATTGTTGACACCATTCACACTTTCTGACTGGCTTTTGTTGCTTTGGTGTAACACTCTTGTACCGAGGTTTGGTCTCTCCTAGTTACCCCAACCTCTTCTTCGATTGAGAACTTCACCATGAGATGATAAGTCTACACTATTGCCTTTAACTTGTTCACGGTAGGTCACTTGATTATAGAATTCTACACCGACCTTTGGTCCACAATGAGGAAATCTACCATTTCGGTGGTGGCAACAGGCTTTTTGCCAAATGTTACAGGCAGTCTTACTCCCACAAACCCATACATTCTCCTGCCTCAACACTGCCTCCTTATGTTCATCTTTCTATATGTTAATGCCAACAGTATATCTGTCGAACTACTCGTGTCGACTAGAACCTAAAAGTATCAACCATTAGTAACCTTAAGTATCACCATGAAAGCATCATTGTGTGAGTGGATTAATCTCCTAGCCACTTGCTCAGTAATTATAATTGGCACTGATTCTTGTTTAGATAGGTTGGCGATGTGCTCTGTCATGTTCACTTGGTGCCTAGATGCAATCTCACGAGCTATTCTTATTTGACTTCGCCGGATATTAGCCGTATCGCCAGCCACTGACCCTCTCGAGATGGTTTGTATCTCGTGGGATGCCATGTTATTATTATCATTGGGACCTACTTGCCTGCCCGCACCCGTGCTTCCATAGGGAGCAAAGGCGTAAGTTTGTTTATCCTGCATGGCAGCTCTATTCACATACTCTTTCAAGTAGCATTATTAGATCAACCCTTCTATTTGGTCCTTAAAGTGCCGATACTCAGATATTTCATGCCCCAGCTCCTTCTACAACCTACAATATTTGTTTATTTTCCTCTTTTCTGGGGTACTATTATTGGGAGTGGAACTTTTAGCTTGTTTTTTCCTAGATTTGCATCAGGATCTATTCCCTTGGAATGTTCAAAGGTGTATAGTTTTGAGCGATCACTTTATTCTTACTTAGGAGCAGGGGTCGGAGGTTGTTCATGTTGAGATGCTACAAAGAGCTACTAGGGGGTGGGACTTCTTACTTACTCTTTTTGGTTTGAGGTCCACCGGTCTTGCCTTTGACTTTCGCTCTTTTCCCTGACTCCTCACTTATATTGACTATTGGGGTGATGGTTCCTTCTTTTACCCTGGTCAAAAAATACTCTTCAACATTTGTTATTTCCTGAGCTTTCTCTTTGAATGCAACATAGGTAGTAGGTCTTTTCTTGCTCATAAACCATACTAGTTTCTTATTTTACCTCCCTTCTTAAGCTACATTCAAGATTGCTTTCTCGATAATACCCAGGCACTCAATTATTGTAGCATCAAACTGGGCAAGGTAAGATCTCAGGGATTCATTTTCCCCCTATTTTATGGTCTTAAGGCAACTCTAACCTTTCTATTGATTCCTTGAGCCTTAGAACTACTGCACAAATGCCTCGCATAATGCCTCAAAATCCTTAATGGACCTAACCACTAATCTGCCGTACCAAATTTATGCCAAGCCTATTAACATCAGCGGGAAAGCATTACAAAATGTTGCAAGGTCAGCTTTAGCTATAGTCATCCATACCTTATAGTTTTGTATATGGTGGGCTAGGTCTCCCTTGCCATTGTAGAGGGGGATGCTCTGTATTTTAAAATATTGGGGAGGATATGATGTGATATTTCTATTGGAAATAGAGACTTGGTCTCTTCTAGTATTATTCAGACATTTTTTGTTAGCTTCCATTAGGCTAGGAGTTGATCCACTTGCCTTTTAAGAGCTTGAAAATGCTCATCTCCATTTCCAATTTACTATGTGGGACAGGTCTAACCATTGCTATCACCGGAACTAGTCTCATCTGCAGAGCTGGCTCACAACCTTGTTGTGGCAGGGGGTGGTAGACCCGAGCTTCTCTCTTTCGCTGATTCAACCTTTCCCTAAGATCTGTTGTCCCAAGATGCTCAAACATTCTTAGAACATACATGTTCGTGTTGTTATCGAGGGCCAGTCATTCAAACACAACCCTCCTAGTTCTCGAGCTACTGATTCTCTCTCCCCCCCTCCCTCGAGCGACTAGTTCTTGTTGGAAGCGTAAGATGTTGCTCGGCGATGTCTCCTATGCCTCCTCCTCCTTAGTACACAAGTGTTGTCGCTCTCCTTGGTTGGAGCTCCTCCGATCTAACGTGATCTTGCCTCGCTGTTATCATCCTTGTCCCCTTGGATAAGATTTCTCCTTTCGTCCTCTTGAAAGGGAGCCCTCTTTAATGTGACAAGGATCGGATGGACAATATTTTGGCCGACCACATTCACTAGATGCTCAACAATCAAGGCAAGTTATTGGACCTATTTCCCAAGCTCATTGACCCTATCTCGATGTGGCCATGTGGGCAAGGGAAACATACCTAATCTTGAATTCGCTACGGGGGAATAATGCTCGCTCAATCTCGTAGGTTATATTACTAGTTGTCTCCTTCACAAGTATTTGTTCGAGCATGGTTGGCTATTCGTGAACTAGATGCTCTACTCAGCATTGTGAAGGTTACAAGGAAGTACTTGAGTTGTTAAAAGCTACTGATGAGAGCCGCATACTGGTCTTCTAATAAGGAGCCCTCCTTCTAGCACAAAAATGTTAGTGTGGATTTTGGTCTTTGAACCAACGCGCACCACTCACCTCGAGTAGTTCTTCCTCAAGGGAAGCTAAAACCCAGATTTGATATAGATGTGGTCCGTATAACTTTGAAAAAAGTTATGATTGGACTTTTCACCAACTAGTAAGTGATGGTACCGGTGTGGTACCTGCCGAATCTCTTTAACAGAAAGACTGTCAGTGACACAATCAATAAAGTATTCTATGGAATAGTGAACCAGTAGTAAATAAATGATAAGAGGAGAAAAAGCCAAAGAGACAAACAAGGTTTTAGAGATTTGTAGTGGCTTACCTCTTTTAGGTGATTATGAGGCTATTAATAGTGGTTTTGTGGTCCTCTAAAAGTTAGGGTTGATATCCACGTGTCCTTAAAAAGAAAAAAGAGAATCTCACCTACCTCGCTTATACGGATATGAGTATGTGATTGGGCTAGGTATCAGCCTCTGCTAGGTTCGTGCCTTCTTTATTTGGTCTTCTTGGTTGCAGTTGTGTTGTTATATTAATGGTTGGCTATTTCTTAGTTTGTTGGCCTTTTACTTACGGTACCTAGTCGGCACGCGATGCGAAATCTATCCAAGGCAATTTTCTACCTAAGTGAGCTTAGTCACGTCATGATTGGATAGTTTCTCTTTTAGACTTGCTCAGCTCTTTCTTGTAGCAGGACGTAGCCTTAACCTCTGGTCGGCTTGGTCAGTCGATAGGGTATGATATCATTTTTGGTGAAAATCGTGATGTGTCGTTTGCAGCATGACGTACGTGTCTTTTTCTAATTCACTCGGGGGAAATTACCCTCAACAGAAGGTACTAATATTTTAAACTAATTTGAACACGTGAAACTATGTAATAGTGTTTTACTTAAGATTATAGCTATTTACTTTATAAAACGAAAAAAAAAAGATTATAGCCATTTACTTTGTGTTATCATGTGACATTAAGTGAATACAAAATTTTATTTAATTTTAAAATTTCATCTAATTTGAATATTTGACATTAAGTAATAGTATTATATTACAAACTATAATCACCTACTATATATGATATCATGTAATCGTGTAATATTAAGAGCCGTATATAGTCACCTATTCTCTAGAATTATGCCAACAATGATAACTAAATAATTTGAAATTTCACTTTAACTGTGCGAAGTATTCAAATTTTAATCTACTTTGAACATGTGACAGTATATAATAGCCTTATATTAAGTGCTACAGAAAAATTAACATTTATGAAATTAGTCGTAGTAATATTAAATTGATATGAATTTCTATGAATTATGCAAATTAGTTAAAAATGTAAATGTAATGTGTTATGTACATATTCTTTTTATAGCCAAATACTTTGTAATTATTGTATAAATATGTATTCTAATTTGTTATTCTGTACTGTAAACATGTTGTAATACATTAATCCTAGCAAATTTTTTGTGAAAATAATGCCTAATATTATGCAGATATTACATTTTAAAGCAACATGATACTCGAAGCACTCTGCTAGGAGATTGGAGAGTGCTTCCTTGCTACTTTCATTTCAAAAGGGTTCAAGGTTAGAGACTTAGATCAAAATAGACTCTCTACCACCTTTGTTCTTCCATAAAAATATCTAATCCGACCATTAGAGTTGGCAACGGGATACGTCTTATGTCCTTCTGCTTCCAAGTATGTACTATCATTTTTTTTCCTTTTTTTTTTTTTAGGGAAATTTTGAATTTGATCTCAAGTGGATTTTGAGTGCTTAAGTAATTTGTTCTTGTGTTTCTCAAATTTTGATAGGTATACTCTCTCTAGCTTGAGGAGAATTTTGATGATCAAAGGTCGCATATATTTATATTGGTTTATGGCATTTTTTTTTGGATCACATTATTAGAGAATGCAAGTATTCAATTTTATGTCGTTATTAATATGAAGTAATAATTTTTTTTTTTTGAGTTGATATCTACTGGCTAAAATATTTTCTATGAAAAACTTGAGTAAGGTTTTGTGTTAGTTGGAATTCAGACATATTGATCAGCTCCAAGTTGACACAAATTAGACCTTTTAATTATTCATGTATTTTTATGTAGTTAAGAGTTCTAAATTTATAAGTTGTCACATTGAAGATACATATATATGTTTATATATAACTCTACTTAGTTTAATTTCTATTGATTTAGAGTTGAAACTTGAGATAAGCAATATCAAAGAACTATGTTGGAAAAACTCTATAATAGTGAGAATCAAGATCCTTGATGGCTATTGTTGTTGCACAAATACAATCAGTTGCTCTAGTTCCTCAAGAGCCCCATGGAATCATGTCAATTTAGTTTAGTTTCAACTCATTTATTACTTCAAAATTGAGTTTCTATTGTATCAATATCAGTGACTTCTAAATTTTTTTTTTATAATTTTTTTTTCTTTTTATCTATATCTTTGTTATGTATAGTTATAGAACTTGAAATAAGTTAATCATAAGATTACATATCATGTTCTAAGGACCATAAAAATATAATTTTTACCTCAAGTACCAATTTTAGCTCAAATATAATTTCTACCTCAAGTACCAATTTTAGCTCTATGTGGCTCCTGATTACTGATAGAAAATTTTCTTTATTTTTTATATTGTTACCAATGTTGTTTTCAATCTAATCACTAAAATAATTATCAATGTTGTCACCAATGTTAGTTAATAATCAAGTAGCTAAGTTAGATTTAACCAGTTTGATTACTTATCGGGTAATATAGTAATCGGTCTTGTTACACACTTAGTAAAAAGATTTCTAACTAGTCTGGTTTCTAATATGGTTGCCCATCTGGTAACCAAACTGGCATATAGAAATATGACACCAGTCTCCTAAATTAGAATTATTAGTAACAAGTCACTAGTCTGGAAACTAGTAACTTGTGAGGGACTCATAACTAATAATAAAGTTAATTAGTGGTAACCGAGTTGATTACAAGTAACTAGTATTCGAAACTAGTAACCAGTCACGATACATATTACCAATTTAGAAATTAATAATTAGTTACCTTTGAGGGGCCTATAAACAATATCCAAATTGGTAACTTAAAATCAGAGTAATCAATAATCATATTGAATATAGTAATTGGAATGTTTACAAATGGTAATTAGCCATCAGTCAGTAAACTTAAAACTAGTAACCAATCATGACTCTGAAAACCAATAACTCGTCATCAGCTTAGAAATTAATTTTTTCCCAAGTTTAAAGTGCTTATTTGTTGGATTCTTATGATGTAATGATGCTAATTTTGTCAAGTATTTGATTATTCATTACCATGAATACGCCTAGAGCAAAGAACAATAGCTTTTATTTTGTGTTAGTACTAATTTGGAAACTAGTAACCAATATAGTTACTGGTAATCAATTTTTAGTTACTAGTCTTATTATCAATTTAGTACTAGTCTAGTGACTACTGTAGTAACTAGTCACCAGTCTTGCGAATGGTAATTAGTCATTAGTCTTGCAACTAGTAACTAGTTACCAGTCTTGAAACTAATAACCAAATTAGAGATGAATAATTAGATTAGTGGCAAGTCACCAGTCATTACTGGTAACTGGTAATTAGAAATATGATTAGTAATTACTAGATTAGTAACTGGTTACAAATAACTAGATAAACTAGTAACTA
>JXTB01000830.1:0-13972 GCA_002914805.1 Parasponia andersonii | reverse complement strand
ACCTCAACAGAATAGCGACACCACGCTATTGAGTCCTTAAGGTGTCGTTGACGATCGCTCGGAGGGTCGGGAACCAATTCCAAGCCCTCGATCGTCCTCTTGTAAAAAACCAATTTTCTCACCGGAGCTTCAATTCTATAAACGAACATCTTCACTGAATTTCCAGTACCCAAAATAGCTAGGTTAGACATATAACTTGTCTAATTCGGGTCTGGGTCCACACCGGACCGGTGGCAAGCAAAACGAGACAAAATCTTGACCGTCTGATCTCGATTTTCGCGACGATCATCAAACCACACAATATTTATATCAAACTTCTCCATTTTCGAGTACATTCCAAAAAAGCAGTCAAAAAACACAATCCAACGGCCGGATCGAAAACTAAAATTCAAAAACTCAAAATACTCAAAAATGACAATTTTTGATCCGGATAGTATAGGGTTGAGATATATATACATTGATGATCTTCGTGATGATACGAATCCAACGAGACCAGTTTGGAGTCAAATGGACGCTGGAATCTTCGCCGGCGGCCAAAAATCCGAAATAGGTCAAAACGGCTTTTATGGAGTTTTTCGGCGAACCGGATGGCGGCAGCAAGCGGCGAGGGGCGGCAGAGCTTGGTGGCAACACGGCGAGTCGATGTCGGCTGGTCGTCTGGCCGGACGATGGTGGGGCAGCGGCGTGGCTTCTTTTGGCTGAGAGAGAGAGAGAGAGAGACGAGGGAGAGAAAGAGAAAGAGAGAGAGAGAGATCTAGGGGGGGGGGAGAGTGAAAACGAGAGGGAGGAGAGAGAAATGTATATGTATATATAATCTGTTTTTTTTCTGGTCAAAAGACCATTTTGCCCTTTTAAAAAATGGGTTTTTACAATACTAATCGTTCAGGATCTTCAACGTGAGTATATTTCCTTATATAAAAAAACTTGTAATCGATTCTCTACTGAGTTCTCGAGCTCACCCTTGCTATTTTTCCCTCCTTTCATGTGAGTGTTCAATCGAGTTAGTTGGCTCGTTAGCTAGTTAAGTCGCTTGACTTACATTCGTGGTCTTATTCCTCTTTGGTTGGTACTTTTCTTTGTCTCACTCTTTCTTCATATTTAACTGTTTCGCTAAGTTTGTTTTTCCTACTAAGTGAATGTATGAGGGTATATTTACTACTATTTGAGGATTTGGTATATAATGGGATACTATAGTTCTAGAGGAGCATATTTTCAAAGTTTTAAGTACTTGGAATTTTGATTTTCCCTTTTTTATATACAAAATTTCCAATAAATGAGGACTAAAATGAAAATTCAAGTACTTGATTTTCTCTAAATTTTGTAAAATTATTTATTTATATAAATTTACAAGAAAATTTACCAAAAAGTCATGGCCTAGGATTTGGATTGTGAGAAAAATGTCGAAAAGCCATTGTTATACAATGTGAAGGCTTAGTTTGCTTTTGTAATGTAAGAAAAAAGTTTGTGACTAGCAGTCAAAAAATCAGATTACATGGTACTAAATTATGACTATCATGAATTATATGACTATAAGTATTACATATATGAGTACTAATAAAGAAAATTCCATGGTTTTTCCTATAAAATTAGATTTGTATAAGACTGGCATAAATTTTGTGACTAGGAGTCATAAATATAGTAATATGTAAAGATTGTACAAATAACACTAACATGATCTCATAATATTCATAATAATATAAAAAACACTATGATCGTGAGTTACAAAATTATGACTACAACTCACAAAACAAGTAATTCTAATCTTGAAGTAAGTAACAATGGAAAACAAAATTGTGACTATATGGTGTTATAAAAATTATGACAGATAGTTACACATAATCTATGTCAAATCATAATGTTATTAACACAGAAAATCTTATTATGACTATCTATCACAAAATTTGTGATAGGTGAGATTTGAGTAGATAGAACGAGCAGATAAAGCATTTGCAAGAATGAAAAAAGTGTTAGCTTAAGACAAAAGAAAAGGAAGTAATGGTAGAAGCATACGTATAGGAGGGAAAATATGGGAGAAAGTGAGAAAGAGGAGGGAAACACTCATTTAAAAAGCATACAATAGCATAAAAGCAATTTCGAAATGAGCATTTTTTTTCTCTCCAAAAAACTACTACGAATGTAAATAATTGCTACTAGAAAAATAAATCTACAAATTACTATTAAAAAAGAAAATTGACAATAAAACACTCATATCCAACATAATTTCCCCATACTAGGGTAGAGGTGGCCCAAATCTTGGAAGGAGATCATCTATTATTGTATGGTGTCCCTTTCATGTCCCATCTTCAAAATAAAGACATGTATCTATGAAGTGAAATCTTTGTGAAGTCTTATTTAGATTGTTTAAGCTAAAAGAGAAAAGAAACTTCAAAGACACATATATATCCCTACTTTGAAATGTTGCAGGACTAAAAAATCCAAAGAAAAAAAATGAAACAAAACAGTCCGTCATTCAAGTGGTAAAGAATACCATTCTCAATGAAAATCCATAAAGTAGCGCCAAAACTCAAAGAATTATCCAATCCCGAGAAGCGAAAGGGCTATATTATTTTACCAACACAAAAATAGAGCACCCAAGTAGAAGGACAAAACAAAAGTAATCTTATTTGAAGCAATTATTACGAAACAAGAAAGATTTTTACTAGTAATTTAATAAAACCCACTGTAATTCCATGAAAAGCAAAAATGGAATTATACAAAAATATAGAAGAAAAAAAGAGACATTTCAAATGAACATAGTAAATACTTTTCTAAGATTTTCTTCGAAATTGGCTAACAAAAGAACCTTAAGTGACACGTAAGTGAAATTAAAAGAAAAAGTGATACTTGAGTCCTATATAAGGAGATTATCTCATTAATTGCTAATCACCCTAATATATAGCATTTCAAGTATTTTATTCTTTTAGGCTAATCTCTTTTTTATTCATTTTGATTTTTTTATTTCAAGGAGTAGGGAGGTGAGAGTTTTCTTGTTTTCATTTTGTAAGATAAATTTTGATTTCAAAGAAGGGAAAAAGATATGAGAAGAGAATACTTATGAGGGAGTGTTTGAGTGTATATGGGTCACTATATAGAAAAAATGGAAATTCGTGTGATTGTAGGAATTTTTTATATAGTGGAATTCTTTTATGAGAACAATGATTTTTCTCCAGTTCAAGAGTTTTCTAGTTAATATCTTGTGTTATGGTGATTGATTTTTTTTCTATTATTATTTCTCGTTATTTTAATATTTCTTTGAAGTGAGATCCTTAGAAAGGCGAATTGTATATAGTTTATCAGATTTCTAATAAGTCCAATCAAAGCATGTATGATTCTTTAGTCATAGGAACTTGGTTGTAGTCTAAGAAAATTCTTTCTAAGGATGTAAGGTTTTTAGTGGCACTGTTGTGACCCTCGTCATTTTTTTAAGAATTTTCTAAGTGGTTTTTAGATAGAAATGTAGAGGAAGATATAGAGTACAAGTTTCATTCTTAATGATGATTGATATAGAAAAATTGGATGAGATGATTCAGTCTAAATTGCACAAGGATTTAAAAAGAAGAAATTCTAAAAATTCAATATGAATGATAAAGAAAAGAAGATCTAGGTGCAATAGCTACAAGGGATTATCTACGTATATTGAATTATATAGTTTTCAAATTAGAGAAGAACATATTGGTGCTTAAAAGTATTTATCACAAAGGTGGACTGGGTAAGACTAAAAGTTTCAAGTTTGATGATATTGCTAAACCTTATGATATGTTACTGATCTCCAAAGTTGCCTTAAAAGAGGATGCATTAGTGGTAGATTCAGGATTCACAACTTTGTACATGACCATTGATTTGCATTGTTATAATGTGTGTGATGAATAATATCAATGGGTGAAAGCTTTCAAGAAGCCTAACATGAAAGTCGTAGTATAATTTTTCAATAATATTTTTTGACAAGTGCCGAAGAGAAATTCTTAGAAGACATCGATTCGAAAGTGATGGATTATAGTTGTCAATGAAACAGTGATTATAGCAAAAGCTATGGATAATTTGTTGTTTTCGCCAAAGTAGAGATTATTAGAAATTGACTAAATTAATAAAAATATATCAAAGAAGCCTTAGGTCCTATATTGGTGAAAGATGAAGAAGAAAGAAGACTTAAGTCCTATTTAAGGAGATTATTACATGGTTACCGTTCACCCTAATATATAGTATATAGTATTTTAAGTATACTACCTTCTATGACAAGATGTGAAAGAAACACCTGTAACTTTTCTGCTGTAGGCTGCCATTGTAGATTAGGGCTATTTTTCCTGAACTCCTTTCGATATTTATACCTAGTACCTTTACGAAATGATATCACGTGTAAAGTAAAATAATGGCTTTCTGGAATGCCTCATGTTAGCTCGTGTTTGGGTCCAACCTAGGCTAACGTGGTAATATGGAGCCCTCAGACCCAATCTATTTTTCACAAGTCCTGGAAGGAAATTAGAAGGTCTTAGCAGTGTCTGAGGGTCTGGCAAACCCTCGACATTGCAGAAGTTTACTCTCCCTTCAGCACTTTGAGGTTTGTATGCCCTTGCTTTATCTGAGGGTCTGATGTTGGTCAGTTACTGAGCATGTGACTTTTAATAAGCTCCAATGGATAACGCCGGGGTCCAATTATATGGCACTTACTGGTTCATCGGACGGGTAATAGCGATTAATTGTCTTGAGTAAACCTCTAATCAATCCCTTAAATCCTTCCACACAGTGAAATTCTGTTGCCCGTGGATTATATGCCCCACAATATGCTTGTAAACCAACAAACATAAATCAAACAATTGGAAGGACATACAGTCATTGAAAAGAATTAAACTAGAATAAAAATTCCCATAAAGGATATGAGATGCCAATAAAAAATTATAAACAACTTAAATAACCCAAATCATGTATACAATGAATAACTTATAATGTTGTACATAATATCTTCCCTGTCTAAAAATCAACTCCCCAAAGTCTCAAAATCCAAACCAACTTTGGAAAAGCTTGCACTCAATGTCAAAATCAAAAAACACCCCACCAGAGACCAAGTTTCAGAATTAAAATATGATGGAAAAAAAAAAACCAGCAAAGATTTCCATGTTCACACACTTTTAGCAGAAAAACCTAAAAGCTATACCAGATCTGGTTTTCCCAATTCCTAAACAAAGCTAGGAAAATTTTAACAGGAGAAAGAAACATCCAACTATATAGACAAATGTTCTCATATTCGAGACTTCAAAATCTAGATTGAGTAAAGAGGAGATTTACCTTTTGAAACCAAAAATGGAAGCAAGAGATCACAAAAAGATGAAAACATAGTTTGTTAGGTCCAAAAGTTTAGCATTCTAAATGGCAAAGTTTTGAGAACTCAAGTTGATAAAAATAAAGAAAAAGTTGTTACAACAAGTCTGGAGTTATTATAACAATTTGAAGTTATTACATTAAGTGTTAGTTTTACAACAACTGAAACTTGTGTTTTTTTTTTTTTTATATGAAAACCTTCTAGAATATACCCAAATATATTTTGTTTCTATATTTGATGATTGTGGTAATAATATAGGTGAAATATAAATAGAATTTCATACATGGCTAGTTAGGATATTTTTCTATCAATTTTTAATCATTTCCTTTTATATTTACTATATATATTATTGATTATTTTATCATTTTTTTGTCCTTGATTGATATCTGATTGCCTCTTATTATTCAATGAATTTGGATAGGTTTCTAAAGCGAATTCATAAGGATTTTATTTAGTTAATTGATTTGGTTTGATGAATTATTGTGATCAGATTTTCTAATTTGTTGCAACAACTCCAAATATTTAAGAAAAGATTAGTTAATTTTCTTAAATCTTAGCTTTTGACTGATATTGATTGAGATATACTTTTCTAAGTTAATTATTAATCTTTGGCATGTTAAATGAAGATTTTCAGCTATCCAAAATATGTCCAAACTAAATCAAAGCAACAATCATAACTTTGGACATTTTCTTAGTAATTGTTCAGAAACAACTTTCTGGCTAATTATAATATTTATGAAAAGATTTTGATTTTATTATTAACTATTTTCTTATTTGATTTTAACATATTCACACTATAATAGACGACCAAGGGAACTAAAAATTACCTATAAAAGCTCTTCTACTTCAAGAAATTTTGGATACACTTCAAAGAAACAAATACACTGTAATAAAACTTTTATTTTGTGTCCAAACTTTATGAAAAAGAGAGCTTTTGTAAAATAGTTTTGGGAGTTTGTTTTTTGTGTGAACCTTGAATGTTCTTAGAGTGATTAACTCAAAGAAAATCACTAGAGATTGTAAAAGTCCTTCGGGAGAAGGGCTGGGTGTTCTTCGGAAGAAGATAGGTTCTAGTGGATAGGAGGAATTCTTAGTGTGTGGAACTGAAAGCATTCCGTAGCAGAGAAGATTAATCCAGCTATTGAAGAGAGTTCAAAAACTCGGAGTAATATAAAACGAGTGGAGCTCACTGAACATATTGAGAGAAGAGCCAAACATAGTGCATCAAGATATGAGCGAGTCTTTCTTGCTTAAGTCATTCGTGTTTGTACCTTAAAAATTTCTACTAATATGTTTCTTTCTCTAGACATGGCCCCATGAAGTAGGTTATCAAAAAATAGTCGAACCATATAAAAATCTCAGGTGTCAATTATTTTCGTTTATTTTCATTATTCTGATTATTTTTCCAATAAAATGCATTCAATACTTCAGTATTTCAACAACAATAACACGATTAACTGTTGCAACTATAGTAGAATTCACCTCACTATTGCAACAACAACGACAACCAGTTTTTAAATTTATTTATTTTGAATAATATATTGAAAAAATTGGTATACCTATAATCTTGGATCTTTTATTTGGTATCAAAGCAGAGTTACTGACATTTATTTAGTGAGATTTTTGGAAATTTCTGATTCATTTTTGCAGAAATGTCATTTTTGTCTAAAAGAGCTTCAATTTCACATCCACCTTTATTGGATGGGACAAACTCTCTTTATTGGAAGACTAGGATGAGAGCATTCATCAGAACACTAGAGATTAAAACTTGAAGATCTATTCTTACAGGTTGGTCTTATCTTATTGTCAAAGCTAATGATGGAATAATCTCCTTGAAATCAGAGATTGATTGGTCACCCTATGATGATTTGCTAGCAAGATATAGTACTAAAGCTTTACATGCTATTTTGAATGGGTGTGATATAGAGCAAATCAAGTTGATTTCTTCATGTGAAACTGCTAAAGAGGCATGGGAAACCTTCAAACTCATTTTGAAGGTTCATGTGATGTGAAGCGTAATAAACTCGTGTCTCTTACTAATAGATTTGAAAAATTACGCATAGATGAAGATGATTCACTTTCTTATTTTTATACAAAATTGTGTGACATTGCTAACGAGTCTTTTACTCTTGGTGAAAAGATTCTTGAGGCTATTATTGTGATAAAAGTTATTAGGTCACTCTTAGATCATTTTCAGCTTAAGATCATTGCGATTGAAGAAAGCAAGAATATTGACACCATGAAGGTGGATGACTTGATGAGTTCTTTTCATACTTTTGAAATGACTTTGAGACACAAAAGAAAGGATGAATCCATTGTTTTCAAATCCATCCAAAATATTGAGGAAGATGAAGGTGGCAGACTTGCTCTACTAACAAAAAATTTCAAAAAATTCTTAAAGAAAGTATGCAACTCATTAAAGCCTAATTCCTCCACATCCAAATCCTCCAAAGGTAATTCTTCCTATAAATCTTTTGATTCTATTAATAATAAGGGAGTTAAGTGTAGGGAATATGGTGGATTTGGTCATATCCAATCCGAATATGCTAACACTCTTAAAAAGAAATCAAAATCATGTGCCATGCCATAGAGTGATGAAGAGTTTGATAGCAACCAAGATGAAGATGACATGAATATAAGTAATCATGTTGCATTGACTACCTCTTTGTTTTCTGGTTCACGTTGGAAATTGCATGAAGTTGTAGGTTCTATTGCAACAAAGACTGTTTGTTACAATAATATTAGCCAATGTCAATGATGTTGCAATATAATTTAAAAAACCGAAGGACAACATAGCTAAATTTAGTTCTAACAGTAGCGATGATTCAAAGATAGATGAGGAATCACTTAGAGAGGTATATGAAAAATTGTACTCCCAATAGGTAAGACTTTGTACTGAAAACCAAAATTTGGTACGTCCAATTATGAGTTCTTAATTTTAAGGAAAATTCAGTAAAAAGATTGAAAGAATTAGAATTACAAGTTTATGAAAATGATAAGAAATTGAAAGAAGTTTCTTTTGAGCTTAATAGAACTATAAAGTCTCTTAAAATACTCAATTTTGGTTTTTCTCAATTAGATCTTATTTTTTTATCTGGAAAATCATTTGGTGATGTTACTAGACTTAGTTTCAAAGGTGAATGTTCAGGAACAAAAACTATTTTTGTAAAAAAAAAAATCAGTTTCTGTTCCAGCTAATGCATCTGCTGTTGCAACAGCAAGATTAAAAAATATTTCACCACCTGTCGTCACACCTATTATTGCAACAATAGGATCTCTAGTAACATTTAGAAATAGTCTTTGTTTTGTATCATCTGTAAGATCAACAAGTAAATAAAACAAACCTATTGCAACAACAGATTCATCCACAGTAATCAAAGGTAAGAAACTCATACCCACTTGTCACTTTTGTGGAATTAAGGGTCTTATAAGGTCTAGATGTTTTACAATGATGAGCTTTTTGGAAAATAATTATTTTGAAAATTCATTTGTGGGTTCTCTTCAAGGAAAAACACTAAGACCCAAAATTGATTTGAAAAATAATTCAAGAAAGGTATGGGTTAGAAATTCAGATCTTAATTATTTTGTTTATCTTTCATGTCTAAGAACCAATACTACTAACTCTTGGTATTTTGATAGTAAATGTTCCAAGCATATAACAGGTGACAAGATCATTCTTGCGAAATACAAACTTGTTTTTAAGGGCATGGTCACCTTTGGTGATGGAGTCGAAGGAAGAGCTCTTAGCATAAGAGCTCTTGACATTGATGGATTTCCTAATTTTAAAAAAGTTATGCACATAGAGGGACTTAATCCTAATTTAATTAGCATAAGTCAATTATGTTATTTGAACTTGCATGTTAAGTTCACTAATAAAAAGTATCAACTTCTTGACACTTTAGGTTAGTGCATTTTGGAAGGGTATAGATCTTTGGACGATTGCTATACTTTATCTCAGAAGGAGGCTCGTGTGATGATGAATAGCAGAAGATTGACCAATTTCTTGATTGAAAGAGACTACAAGAGAGGGAGAGTAGACAAAATACTTTTTTAAATATTTTGTTTGTGGATTCATCATTGCTCAAATTTATGAGAATAAAATTATTTTTGTTTCTACTTCTCAATCTAGAGTTCAAGTTTTTGTCCATCATTTCATCAGGGATTTAGTTGAATCCAAGACAATTACTTTAGATTTTGTAGAAATAGAAAGATAGCTTGTTGATATATTCACTAAAGCCATTGATTTTGTACGGTTTGATTTCCTAAAGAAAGATTTGGAATTTGTTCTTTTTCTTTTAATTTTATTCTGACCGAGAATTGCATGAATTATCCCTATAATTTTATTTGGAGAAATCTTAAGATCTTAGAAAGAGTTAATTCATTCTTTTCACAAATTTGATTGTTTAATTAGATTGATTTAAAAATTTTGATAATTGAAATTCCCCGTGCAAAAGAAAAAATGAAAAAATTGGAATGAAATTTGAAGGGCAAAAAATTGAATAACCCCCTGGGGTAAAAAAAATGGAATTAAAAACAACAAAAAAAAAAAAAACCAACCAAAAACGAAAAAGGAAAACCCGCCAAGAATAAATTGGGCCCAAGGAATAAAAAAAAAGGAAAAAAAAAACCAACAAGGGAAAAAGGCCAACCCAAGGAACAAAAGGAAAACCAAGAACTAAGGGAAAAAAAAAGGGCCGAAAAATAAAAAAAAAAATAAAATAAAAAATAGATGCAGCACAATTTGCATATGTGAAAAGTAGAAGAAAATTTCACAAGATCAAGAAAAAGATTTGTTAGTCATTATTCAATCCAGCTCATTCAGAAAATTAATTTGGCCAAAATTTTAGAATCATTTTATGTTTAGAATAAACATGCTAATTCTTTAAATTTGATTTTATTCTATTTAAAAATATTGGGGATTTTTGCCATAATCTCACCAGCTTTTCTATTTTTATATTCTTTGATTTTAAAAAAAATGGCTTTCGGTTTTGTATTTGCAAATTATTACCAATGTTGCAACAATGCTTGCAATATTCTTCTTTTGGTTTTTGCAAGAATCTTTTGAATTCTTCAATTTCTTAGAATCATTTTTTCGGGGATTTGTGCATATATGATGTGAAATTGATTTTCTTCAATTCATAACCATTATTTTTTTTGCTAGGTGTCCTTTTTTTCTTCTTCTTTCTTTGCAATATTTTCTCTCTCCTCTTCTTCCTACTGTTTCTTACAGGTTGAAGGGCAAAGAAGTTGTTGAACCACCTATTGCAACCACTGCTAAATCTAAGAAGAAGACAGTTGCTACTAAAAAGTCTTCACTTGTGGCAACATCTTCTGTTGTGGTATCCCAAGAGTCTATGGAGCTGGAGAATCTGAAAACTGATCGAGTCAAGTAGACTGAGTGACTGGAGGCCATTGAAAAGGTGAAAAAAAAGATTCTTCACCGATTGATAGCTGCCTTTGCTGCTCCATTAGCTGTTGCTCCTCATTCCTCTAGATTTTCCCAACTTGAAGTACTAGTTTCTACACCAATTGCAACAAGTCCAGAAAAGCAAGCTAAGAATATAAGAAGACATACCTTTGATCTCTTTGTTTTATTTGTAGAAACTTACTGCATGGAGCTTTCTTTATTTTGTTTCTAGAAATTAGATTTCATTTATTTTTGATTTAAGACTTTTGGTTTGGTTTGTTATTTTGTTACTTTGGCCTAATTTTGACAAAAAAGGGGAGATTATGAGAATTTTCTGGTTATTTTACTTAGAGAACATGAGATATTATTTTCAAGGGAAGCTTTCTATAATTCATATCACATTCTTAGTATTGTGATTTTCACGGGGAGTAAGTTATTTTTGCTGAGAAAATTTAACCATTTGTTTTGCAGGTTTTTATACTTGAGTTCTTTGTGTTTTTTCTCACATTGATTTTGCCAAAAAGATGCCAAAGGAGGAGATTGTTAGGTCCAAACATTTGGCATTCTAAATGGCAAAATTTTGAGAACTTAAGTTGATAAAAATAAAGAAGAAGTTGTTACAACAAGTCTGAAGTTGTTATAATAATTTTTGGTTTTACAATAACTGAAACTTGTGTTTATCTTTATATGCAAACCTTCTAGAATATGTCCAAATGTGTTTTGTTTCTATAATTGACAATTCTAGTGATAATATAGGTGAAATATAAATGGAATTTCGTGTATAGCTAGTTAGGATATTTTCTTATCAATTTTTAATCAATTCCTTTTATATTTACCATATATATCATTGATTATTTCCTCATTCTTTTATCCTTGATTGATATCTGATTGTCTCTTATTATTCAATGAATTTGGACAGGTTTCTGAAGTGAGTTCATAAGGATTTTTGTTCTTAATTATTGCTAGAAATTTGCTCATCAATTAATTAAGTTTTCTTTAGTTAATTGATTTGATTTGATGAGTTTTTGTGATCAGATTTTCTAATATATTGTAACAACTCCAGATATTTAAGGAAAGATTGGTTAATTTTCTTAAATCTTAGCTTTTCATTGATATTGATTGAGATATGATTTTCTAGGTTAATTATCAATAGATTGGTTAATTTTCTTAATTCTTGGCTTTTCATTGATATTGATTGACATATGATTTTCTAGATTAATTATCAATCGTTGGCACATTATACGAAGATTTCTAGCTGTCGAAAATGTGTCTAAACTGAATCAAAGGACTAATCACAAATCTGGATATTTTCAATAACTTTCTGGCTGATTACGATATTTATAGAAAGATTTTGATTTTGTTTTTAACTTTTTCCTCAGTTGATTTTAGTCTATTCACATTACAATGGACGACCAAAGGGGCTGAAAATCATTTATAAAAGTTCTTATACTCTAAGAAATTTTGGATGCATTTTAAAGAGAAAAATACACGGTAATAAAGCTTTTCTTTTGTACCCAAACTCTGTGAAAAGAGAGCTTTTGTTAAAGAGTTTTGGGATTTTTTTTATTCGTGTGAGCATTAAATATTCTTAAAGTGATTAGCTCTAGGAAAATCATTAAAGATCGTAAAAGTCCTTCGGGAGAAGGCTGGGTGTATTTTGGGAGAAAATAGGTTCTAGTATATAAGTGAGAATCCTAGTGTGTGGAACTGAAAGTACGCCGTAGCAGAGCAGATTGATCCAGCTATTGAAAGGAGTTCCAGAGTCTGGAGTCAAGCAAGACGAGTAGAGCTCATTGAATATATTGAGAAAAGAGTCAAACATAGTGCATCAAGATATGAATAAGTCTTTTTTTATTTAAGTCATTTGTTTTATACTTTAAAAATTTCTACTAATATATTTCTTTCTCTGGGTGTGGCCCCATAGAGTAGGTTATTAAAAAATAGCCGAACCATGTAAAAATCTCTGGTGTCATTTATTTTCTTTTATTTCCATTATTGTTATCTTTTTCCAATAGCACACATTCAATACTTCAGTGTTGTAACAACAATAATACGATTAACTGTTAAAACTACAGTAGAATTTATCTCACTGTTGCAACAACAACGATAACTAGTTTTTAATTTTGCTTACTTTGAATAATAAATCGAAAAAATTGGTATACCTGCAATCTTGGATCTTTCATAGTTTATGGAGATTGAAGAGAAAAGAGCTACGTAGACTTAAGAGAAAGACATGAAGTGAGAGAGAAGCAACCAGGGAGATGGAAAGAAAAGAATGACTATGTAGTCTCTACTGCATTTGAGAGAGAAAAGGAAAAAAGGTGTTTTATTTTCAAAATTTTTAAAAATTTTGGTTAAAAATTAAAAAACGAAGAACGAAAATAGTTAAACGATATGTTTTAGTTATTACCATATAATTAATTGATTAAATTAATAAATAATTTATTATGTTATAACACATGTGTGAAAAGTTGTTGCAATAACGAGTGTATATATTGCAACAGAACATAAAAATAAAGAGATAAACACAAGACATTTTTAACGTGATTCAGACTTCTACTCTATGGGGCCACCCTCATAGATTAAATAAATTAGTAAACTATCAAGATTACAAATACCAATTGACTAATACAATAAAAGACTTATTCTTTTCAATTACTGCAATGTGTTGTAACAACTCCACTAATCTTGTTTAGCGAGCTCTCCTCGTCTTGTTGATTCTTCACATATGAACTCCCTTGACTAGTCCAGATCTACCTCCTCTTGAAGAAAAAATATTCTAACTCTTGAACAACAAAGGCACTCAAAAAAGAAACCTTGAATAAAAGCTCCCTTACATAAAAGCTCTCTCAAAATGAAGTGCATACGAATCTCTTGGATTTGCTGAGCTTTTATAGACGAATTTCGAGCTTTAGTCTCGTGCTCTCTTAGTATGAATAGGCTGAAAATAAGAAACAAATAATTTACCATGACATCTGTTGTTATTCCTTATCACAAAACAAACTCTATGCAACAATTTTCATGAATTATCCCTGAAAAATATCCAGATACATTAAAAGAAGTTCTCCACAATTTTGACTCTTCTTAATCAGCTAAAATCACTCTTTTATATCTGTAAAAATTTTTCTTAAAGACAAAGATTGATTTCACAATTAATTAGAGTCAGTCAAAATTAAATAAGAAAACTTCCTTAAATAACATAATCTGTTTAACAAATTTCGCCAGAAAATCCTAACGGCTCATAAAATTAA
>JXTB01000829.1:73549-101596 GCA_002914805.1 Parasponia andersonii | reverse complement strand
CCGGAAGAGAATGCCGGAGCATCCCTAACGTGTTTAGGCCACTGATCTTGGGGAAGATCGCCTATTCGGGGGCTGCTTTGTCTTACCCCGGTTATTTCTATCTCGAGTTCAGACGCGGGGTAATCGTCAAGGTTAATAGTGCTAACGCTTGAGCCGGATTCCCCGGAAAAAGCATTTCCTTCCCTAAAAAGTTCTTCACTACTAAACATCTGAAAAGAAATATACAGGGGTTCAAATATTTAAGGATTTATCCTAAGGTTACATACGTTTATCTACAAAGTTCGTCAGAAGAGTTCGAGCAGTTCATCAGAAATGCTCGAGCAGTTCGTCAGAAGAGTTCGAGCAGTTTGTCAGAAATGTTCGAGCAGTTCATCAGTAGATGAACCGTCAGTTCGGAAGGAGAAAATTTAGGGTATCAGACCCTAGGGATTCTCTTCGCAGGACCATTTCCAGTAAATCTATTTTACAGACTAAAGAAAAAGAAAGGAATAAAATTCTTATTTCACTTCGGTGGAATAAGTTTTTTCCAGATTGTAGTTTCCAATAGTGACAGAAATAAGGAGGAATACTAACCTTTCTTCGAGAGTTGGTTGATTCAACGATGAAGAAGCGGCTGTAATTGGAGCGATCTGAGAGAATGGCGTTAGGGTTTTTCTGAAGTTTTCTGCAGTTCTGAATAAAATGAGGGAGAGAAGAGATTTCGGATGTTTATATAATCTGACCACCGTTAGATCGCAGCCGTAGATCAGAGGATTCGAATTTTAAATCGGAAGGCCGAAGATCGCGCGGGATTTGAATTCATCCGAAAGGTCAGGGTAATTTGAAATTTAAAAGATTTGCTGACGGTTGGTGTCAATCACGTATTCCTCGAGTTTCGTTTCTGGCTACACGTGTTCGGTTCTGGCAAAAAGGAGGATACGCGTGATCTTGAAAGAAGATTTGAAGTCTGACGGATCTTCGATTAACTCAAATCACAGGTTCTATGACGTCATAAGGTTGCAAGGTAGTCAGAAGCTCCATTTCGTCCTAAAGAACTAATGGAGTTGGGGGGCAATTGTTGTACGGTCTAAAATCCTAAGGTTGCATATGATGTATATACGACCTCCTTGTGAAGGATATGTGTGACCTTCCACATATAGAATATATGCGACCTCCTCTGTGATGTTTACATACGACCTCCTCCGTGATGCTTATCTGCGACCTCTTCTGCAGGTTTTTGTGCGACCTTCTCCGTATAGTTTTCCTTAATAAACAGGGAACCTATAGGAAAAGGGAAACACAAAAACACTATAAAGGAAACCTACAAGAAAAGGGAAATAGATAAATACTGTAGAGGAAACCTACAAGGAAAGGGAAACTGAAGACTCCTATTTGCGATTAACTAGGTTATCCTTTTCGAGTAGTTATCTAATTGTATTATTTGTAATTAACTAGTTATCCATTATGAATAATTATCCAATTACTTAATTGGATAATTACCCAATTGCATAGTTACCCGTTTATTCAATTAGGATCCTAGAGACATAAGGAACCTAAGGGGATAAGGTCATTACAATCTATATAAAGGGGGGCTCTATGTTCCGAAGGGATCATGACACATTCTGGGCAGAAACAAGTCAGAGAGAGTAGAAGTTAGAGCAAATACACGCTTAGGGTGGTCAAAGTTTTGAGCGTTCTCCATTAGCATTCGAGTATTGTACCCTTGAATATTCATCAATATAGTGAGAAAACAGTGGACGTAGGCTCATCTTTTTCGGGGCCGAACCACTATAAATCCCTGTCTCCTTATTTGCTTTGATTATTTACCTCAATTTACACAAGCCACATCTCTTAATTATTCATAAATTTAGTGTTGATAAAACCTCCATCAACAATTGTACGTAATTTCAGATACGCTTTGGCGGCAAATTAGTCCCTTGTGTTCCTTTGGGCTTGAAGATGGAGATTCACATGAGATTCCGAATTCATCGATTCCGACATCTTTGGCTTCGAATATGCCTGAGGAACAATCATATGATTAAAGTTTTGAGGTGTTTATAGACAAGAAAATCACAAAAACATGCTACATATTGATAGAACAGAGTTTTAGGATAGATCGGCGAAAGAAGAGAAAATAATATACCAAGAAGAGTCTTCAAACATTGGATTTATCGGATATTTGGGAGCTCTTTCTGAGAGAAAACCACACTGCAAGCATCGTACAACATTTGTATCTTGCTTTTCTCCCTCGCATCGGCCATGTTATGATTTGAGAAACAAATTCTTATTATACATTAACAGTATGATTAACTTATGGAAATAAAAGAGAGAGATATTTCACTTTTGTTATATTATTTTCTCTTATTTTATTTTATAGGATAGAGAGAAAGCTTCCAAACAACAAACGACGTCGCCAGCCAAACGGTGGGGGCATGATTTTGACTTTTTATATTTCAATGGGCCTTCCTCATGTTCTACTAGTTCTACTTCAGTCGAGGATTCTGTTATTCCAAGTGACGCGAACCCTTGATTGATGCAAACCATGTATTGATACGTGCTAAGTACGTGTTTATATAAGGGGATAATAATAATTGCTCTTTCGAATAGCAAGTAGTAACTATGGGCGGAGATGTAGTTTCAAATGGGCTCTTTTTCCAGCTTTTTTTTTTTAAAAAAAAGTCATCAATATTGGTCGGAGAGAGAATAAAGTTTTAACTTTTTTTAAACAGTGATAATTATAGAGAATATGACCTACTCAAAGTAGAAAGCAATGACGCCTTTGGGTCCACGAGTCTGTCATTCCACATGACGTGGCAAGATTAGAGTGGAGTATGAACCGGGTTAGCCAAGTTGTTTATTAATTATATTATTGGCATGCAAAAGAACTTTTCTATATACAAAGCTTAACTAACTTTTGGAGGTGGATTCAAGATTATACATCAAGAGGTTAAATTGGAAATGGATTGCCACTACTTAAAGGATAAAATGTTCATTGGGTTTTAAGTTGAAAACCAGTAAAGTGGCTTCCCGTTTTAATTGGGGTATTAAATAATAATATAATGACCCTTATGTAATGATCAAGAGTTAAATGAATTAAAGAAAATTTTCCAACTACAAAACAAGAAATAGTAAATCAGAGAAGAAAGATTATCTATAAACAAAACAATAAATAATATCACATAAAATTCGTCGCAATAGCAATAGGAACAACAATAAAAGGAGAAAAATAAACGTTTAATTGGAACTTTGACCGAGTCTCGGACAACAAACTAATCCACATCTCCATGGCTCAAAGTGGCTGTTGGAATAATCGGGCATTAAAATTTGTCAACATTTTAATCAATTACAGACGCGATGTTTACTATAAACGTGCCTCATCCTTCGATCCCTATGAGTCACTGTATGTGTCTTTTGTGCTATCTTGTGTTGTATTACTATTCATACAGTAACTTACATAGTTCAGAAAATTAATTTTTTCAACCAACAATTGTTGGCACTCATTTCAAATTTCAAGTTGATTAGTTTTCAACTGGTGTTTAAACCTGACCATCTTTGGGCCAAAAATGAATTTTTATGACAAATGATTTTTTTTTTTAAAAAAAAAACAGAAGTGATTAAAATTATGATTTTCTTGTGATATTTTATAAGTGGCTATTGTTTTTATAGTACTTGGCATTGTTACGTGCTCTTTTTTTTTTTTTTTTTAAAGATGAGGCTTAACTAATCATCATAATTTACTACAAATTTAAAAAAAAATAACACACATATTCTACTAAAATTTGAATTTCTGATCCCTTAAACTAACACACATATCTCTCAATTTTGGACCAACTGAACTAACCTGTCTCGACTATATTTTCTTAAAATCACTTTTAATTAAACAGCAGCTTTCAAAAAGCAATCCCAATCATGTGTTATTGATCATAAGTAATAAAATTTACAACGTCGTATGGGCCATTAGTGATTGTTTTTGGATGCAGCTTTTGATTTTTAAAAGTGGTCAGAGAAAATAGGGGATGAAGAAGCCTTTGGTTGCTTTTAGTTGGCAGAATTGTGTAATCATTATTTAAGGCAGAATTTAAAAAATATGTGGGAACTATTTTAAACAGAATTTAAAAATATGTGGCAATAATAGTTCGTACAAAAAGGTACTTCTTATAAAATTGCCGTATTATTTAAAATCATCGTGTAGTATTTAATAAATTATAAATTATACATGTCGAAAAATGATATTTTAAATAATTTGTATAATGATAATAAATTAATTTTGAAAAATAATTTTTATTTTATTTTTTAAATTATTTTTAAAATAACGATTACACAACAATTTTTAAACTTTAACGACCAAAATCAAAATCAGTATCGGGCATCTCCTCTTCCTTTTCTTTTTCTCTAAACGCTTTTAAAACAAAAAGCAAAATATAGATGTAATCCCAAACGAGACCTTAATTCTGCTGTTATAATATTAATCTCATGAAACATTATTTTACGACGCACGCAATTTATAGTTACCAGTATTTAGATACTGTTTTCAAAAAGTACAACAATTTTATAAATTTAATTACAAAATACATTGCTATGTTTTCTCAAAACTGCTTTTTGATTATAATATAACACGAAGACAACAATATCAAACTTGACCTGTAAAAAAACTCCAACAGTTGTCCCAGTCCACAAGTGTCAGGGCCAATCAAAAGTCGCATTGGGCCTCAAACTCATCTCAATAATGATGGGCTAAGAAAAGCCCATAATGACATTTCATCAGACATCAGGTACGAATCAGCCCTAATCTTACTGGCCGTGAATTTGTTTTCCCCTAAAATTAATTAAAAAAAGGAAAAAAAAAGAAAAAGCGAACACCTTTTTATTTCGATGAAATCAGAACCCCGCGTTTGACAAATGACAGCTGCCATCGACACCGACCAAGCAGAACAAGTCCCTCTCCCCTCAGATCCAACGGCTCACATTTCACAACCCCAAAATTCCCCCTCTACCTTTGGGGACGCAATTATCGCTTGCTCCACTACCCCTAACCCCACTCGACAAAAAGCCAAGAAAACCCCATTGCCATTGCCAATATTCAACCTCTATCTCTAACTTTCTCTCTCTTCCCTCCCCCCAACCCAAACCCAACCCAAACCCAACCCAACCCAAACCCAAACCCAGATCTAAAAGGAAGAACCCGTTTCTCCATCTCACACGAACCGAACGAACCAGACCAGAGGAGCAACAATGGCGTCGGCTCGCGAAGAGAACGTGTACATGGCCAAGCTGGCCGAGCAGGCGGAGCGCTACGAGGAGATGGTGGAGTTCATGGAGAAGGTCTCGGCGGCCGTGGAGAACGAGGAGCTCACGGTGGAGGAGCGGAATCTCCTCTCCGTGGCCTACAAGAACGTGATCGGGGCCCGCCGCGCTTCGTGGCGGATCATCTCCTCCATCGAGCAGAAGGAGGAGAGCCGCGGCAACGAGGACCACGTCTCCGTCATCCGCGACTACCGATCCAAGATCGAGGCCGAGCTCTCCAACATCTGCGACGGCATACTCAAGCTCCTCGACTCCCGCCTCATCCCCTCCGCCACCTCCGGCGACTCCAAAGTCTTCTACCTCAAGATGNCAAAACCGGCGCCGAGCGCAAGGAGGCCGCTGAGAGTACCCTCACCGCCTACAAAGCGGCTCAGGTATAATATTTATAATATTATATGCCTTCTATTTTGGATTTCAGATTTGGAAATTCGTGGCTCTTGATTTGGATATTACTTTCTTTTTTAGGATCTTTGATCTAATTGTTTTGATTTCATTGTGGATCTCTTATGTGGGTATGGTTTAGTTTTGGTCTTTTAAGCTTGACTTTTTTTTTTGAACCTGTTATCAATTTTGACTTTTGATCTCGTTTCTTGCTCTAAAATGTGGATCTTGGGTTTGTATTTTGCTTTGAGAGATCTCATATTTATGTGACTTCCATTATTGTTAGTTTTCTTCCATGGTCACGTCAAGAAATTGCCGAAGCAAATTCATCAACAATTTATGGTTTCGAATAATTGATATCTGCCCTTGGGATTGGTATATATGTGTATATGAAGTCGGGAAAACGTATTTATGTTCTGGGTCATAATTGATTTCGTTAATTTGTGCTTAGACAATTATTTGTATTCGCAGGATATTGCTAACGCTGAACTGGCACCCACACATCCAATCCGCCTTGGATTGGCTCTGAACTTCTCCGTGTTCTACTATGAGATTCTGAACTCTCCTGACCGCGCCTGTAATCTTGCTAAGCAGGTGTGGAAATGTGGATTATGCATCGTTCTTTTCTTTGTAATTTGTTGTTTAAATTCTAGTTTGTTCTATATATGCAGGCATGTTTTGGTAGCTGAGAATAAGAATATGTCAAATCAAAGAGATTATATACATTTGGTCTAAATATTGTGATTTGGGTTTGAATCTTTAAATCCATTTTTGAGAGGACCCTCTTTTTATGCTAAATCCATTTGGCCTTATCTTGTGTTTTGGGATTTAAATCATCAAAGCGATTTTAATGAGGACCATCTGTAGGTTCAAACAAAAGGAATACAGATCTTGTTGACTTTACTTTCATTTGTATTTATGCATGTCAGATTACGTCTCACTCCTTTTCTTGCTCCATTCAGGCTTTTGACGAAGCAATTGCTGAGTTGGACACCCTGGGTGAGGAGTCTTACAAGGACAGCACTTTGATTATGCAACTTCTCCGCGATAACCTCACCCTGTGGACCTCAGACATGCAGGTATTGCATTGATCGGACCCTTCCCTTCTGTGCATGTATGCGTATATATGTGAATGAAAGATGTGTATATATTGATCTTGAATTTTATGTTAATTTTTTTAATTCAGGATGATGGAGCAGATGAAATTAAAGAAGCTGCCCCCAAGCCTAGCGAGGAACAGCAGTGAGCTTTAGTTCACTGCAAATTAGGGTTGAACTTCTCCTCTATATGTTTTTAATAGGAGAGGGCTCTCATTTCTGATTTCGGGTGTTATTCTGAGATTTTAGGCATATTCTTGTCTCGTCACTGAATGATTGACACACTTCGAGTCTTTATTTTCCCCTTTTTCCCCCTTTTTTCAATAGTTTGTTTTTTATCAGTTTGTGTTTCTTTATGCGCTTATTGCTTGAGGGTATTGAAAGCTGTTTATCCGTGTTGGCGTATCAACCTTTGATATACCTCTCGTCTTAATCATGTCTCGTGTGTGATGAATATTTTTTATTGTTATCCGTAACACTGATATCTTCTTCATATTAGGACTTGATCAAAAAGAAAAGAAAGAAAGAGAGGAAAGAAAGATAATCATAGAAACTAGGGGCTTTTTGGCATAACTAAAAGACAGTTTTTTATTTTAAAAATAGAAAACTGTTTTATAAGGGTGTTTAGTATTGTTGTTCGAGAAAAATTTTAAAACTAGAGTTATAGAAAATTCAAGTAACAACAAAATATTGTTTTAAAGTGTTCTCTTAATTTTTTTTTCTTAAAAAATAACTAATTTTTTTACGACTTTATATACATATTTTTCATAATATTTTCTTTCATTATTTTCATTCTCCTCATTTTCTCTTTTTATTTTATTCTATTATTTTTTTTTTCATCATTTTCTTCTCTTCCATTTTTTTAATACTCTCCGCATTATTTATTATTATTTTGTTTTTCTATAACTTTTTATCTTTATTTTCTCTCTTATTTTTATCACTCTTTTTTTTGTTTATTTTCATTAGTTTCTTTATTTTCTATTATTTCTCATTTTCATTATTATCTTTTATTATTTTTATTTTTATGATTTTCTTTCTCTTCATTTTCTTATTTAAATGTATCTCTAATCATTCTTTTTTTTCTCTCAATATTTTTTTTATAAAATAAATATGATTTTTTATCCTCAAAAATACTTTTAGAAAATATTTGTGTTTTCTGAAAATATTATAAAATAATTCTTATTCTCATTTCTATAAACAAAACTCTAAAAACGAAAAAACAAAAAATAATGCCAAGCGGTTTGTTTGAGTTGATAGTTTAATAACTATAAGGCCGTTTAAGATTATACATTATGCTGATTTTTTCCCTTAGCGGTTACCACCGGAGTGGGGAGTGGGCTTGTTTAAGAGTTGAGAGATTCTGTCGTTGTTTTGAAATATTTTTATTTCGTTGGTCTCCTTAGTTTAAGGATCATGCTTGTAAGTTGTAAAGGAAATTTAACACATGGTGATATTTATTGTTGAATTACTTTATTTGCGCCTAGATTATTGAAATTCTTTTGTATTTTGTCCTCGAGGACTTGTTAAGTCATGAAACCACCAACGGAAATGGACTAAAACATTAAGTGTTTTCTATGTTTGGGGTTCAATGCGAAAATAATTCTTTTTGTACGAAATTACTGGTGCATTTTTCTAGGATTCAAATCTTAACCTTCAATGTGTCTTTTTTTTTTTTTTTTTTTTTTGAGGCCAGTGGCAAGGCCACTAGTGTGGTTTTAAACTATGGAATTAATCCCTTTTACTATTTTAGTGGGCTAAGATTTAGAATCTTTTCCGTTGTCCCTTCGTCTCCGCTACGGGATAAGCAAGGGAATTTGGAACAGGGGGTTATGTAATATGGACTATAGGATATTAGGTGGAAATAATTCCAAAATAACTAAATTTTATTGTTTGATTTGAAAATTCAAATAGGAAAAGTCTTTTTATTGGAATAAAATATGGTGGAATTCTATTCTATCTAAAACTGAGTAGAACAAAGTGAAATGGAATGAAATACTATTTAATTAATAAAAAATAATTAAATAAAATAATAAAATAAAGTAAAATAATGCTAAATATAAAATAATTTAACAAAACAATAATTTAATTAATAAAAAATAAGTTAATAAATTAAAATAATACTAATATAAAAAATTTAGTAAAATAGTACTTTAATTACAAAAAAACAATTTAATAAAATGAAATAAAATAATAATTTAATTAATAAAAACAATTAATAAAATAAAATAATGCTATATGCAAAATACTTTAATAAAATAATTTAGAAAAATAATAAAATCAAATCAAATAATGATAGATGTTAAATAATTTAATTAATAAAAAATAATTTAAAAATAATAAAATAAAATTATGCTAAATGAAAAATAATTTAATCAATAAAATAATTTAATTAAATAACAATTTAGTTAATAAAAAATAATTAATAAAATAATTTAATAAGATAAAATAATTTAATAAAATAATTGAATGCTAAATGTAATTTAAAATAATTAAAATGAAGAGTATTTTTGTCATTATATAACTAATTCTATTCTTTTTCACAGTTAACCAAACATAAGAATATTCATTTCAGCCACTGATTCCACTACTTAAACCAAACAATATAATTATATTATCATTCTTTTCCATTCCATTCTAATTATTATTACTATTACCATTATCATTCCACCACTGCAACCAAATGAACCCTTAGAGCATCTCAATGGTGATATTCATGATAAATTTTAGCATTTGGATGAAAAGTAATTGTCCGATGGCATGTTATATTAGCATAGTTTTTAACATATGTTATTTGTTGTGCCAAGTATAACATATGTTAAATTTTAGCATGTATTTTATTAACAACATTGTCACTATTTTATATATAAAATATTCATGTGTTTCATAATATTATCAAAATTCAATGTATGTATTTATTTTTTCCATTAAATTTTATTTACAAGTTTATTCTTACCAAATTACAATCAATTACAATTAATAGGAAAATATTTTTTTATTTATAATTTTATTTGCATTGACTCATTTGTATATTTATATAGAACATGAGTACTTCTAACTTGATAGATAAAGTTAATTTTTATTATTAGAAAATAAATAACAAAATAATGAGTATATAGTAGAAAAAATATATTTTATACATGAAATTAATGTTTAAAATATAAAATGACATTTCTTTTAACAAATATGCATTGGAGTTGCTCCAATTCAAAAAGTACATACTAAATTTGATAAATCATGCTAAATTTAATATTAACACTTCATTTTCAATGTATTAGCATAATGCATTGAAAATGGACTTAGTTGTACGTCGAATGGCTCGGACCCAAGCGTTGAACCAAATGCTAGTGTCAGCAAGTTCCATGCCCGTGGAAGAAGATATTTGTGCCCTCAAAGGCTTAACCCAGGGTTAGCGTTAGACTCTGATTAATTTGGTAGAATTCACCTGACTACCAATTCACAATCAACTCAAAGGCTTAACCCAGGGTTAGCGTGTGTAAAAACCGGAATTTTCGAGGGTAATTTGGACATTTGACTAATTTCCCGGATAAAATATTGTGGGGACTAATTTGCAAAAGTTTTATACAGAGGGACTAAATTGATAGAGATTTGAAATTTTGGGGACTTATGTGTAATTTTTGAAAAATTGCACAGCCCTATAAGGTTGGGCCACGCCTGCTTAACCAATCCCCTCTCTTCTTCTCTCTCTCTCTCCCCGAAAATCTCTTTCTCTCTCCTCTCTCGGCCGCACCACCGCAGGACCGCATCCGGCCACCGTCCGCCACCCCAACCAGCCGGCGAGCCTCTGCCAGGTTGTCACGAAGCTCCGCCGCCCCTCGCCGCTTGCTACCACCGCCTGTGTCGCCGGAAAAAGCCATTGATGCCGTTTTGACTCATTTCGGTTTTTCCGTCACCGGCGACGATTCCGGCCACCATTCGGCCACAAACCAGTCCCGTTGGATTCGTATCGTCGCAAGGATCATCAAGGTATATATATCTCAATTCCATTTTTCCCGAATTGAAAGTTGCCATTTTTGGGCATTTTGGGTTTATGGTTGTTGTTCTCGATCCGGCCGTTAGATTGTGTTTTTGACTGCATTTTTGGAATGTACTCGGAAAATGGAGAAGTTTGATATATATATTGTGTGGTTTGGTGATCAACACGAAAATCGAGATCGGACGGTCGAGATTTTGTCTCGTTTTGTGTGCCACCGATCCGGTGTGGGCCCGGACCCGAATTGGACAAGTTATATGTCTAACCTAGCTATTTTGGGTGCTAGGAATTCAGTGAAGAGGTCCGTTTGTGGAATTGAAGCTCCGGTGAGAAAGTTGATTTTTTCGCAAGAGGACGATCGAGGGCTTGGAATTAGTTCCCGACCCTCCGGGCGATCGTCAACGACACCTTAAGGACTCAATAGCGTGGTGTTGCTATTCTGTTGAGGTAGGGGTTTAGTTACCTTCGTTTTATACCGTTTTTGAGTTAAAACTTATTTTCTGCAGCATATAAGGACAAGTGTGTTTTTAATGATTTGAATTATAGGTGATGGAATCTGGTTATACGATATATACTGTACTGCTCTGGGAATTTGTTGTGTGTAGGTTATTTTGGGTATATCAAAAATAGGGCCGTTATGTTGCCCGTTTTTCTATAAAACCCTATTATGCATGTTTTACTGAAAAACCAGAGTACAGTAGTTTTTACACTTCAGTTCTGTATTGCACGTGTCATAGGATCATACATGAGCACCGTGTTAGCATCGTGGGTTTTACAGTGTGGCGCTGCGTGCCCCACCATCGGTGAAAGTCCGTAAACTCGTGCGAGATCTTGTTACTTCTGATTACCTCCCCATTTGGCAGGTGTAGGCAATTCGGTTGCCCCTCCAGGTTTGGTAGGCGACACATGGGTGTCCCCTCTGGGTATGGGCTTAGGTATCAGGCAGGCTGTTAGGTTCACTTAGTGCCATCATCCTGGGTTTCCACAGATGAGAGGATGTGAGCTCATGGGTATGGGTTGATTTGTGTCATGTGCATATGAATTGATGGTTTTGATTACACTGTTTTATATATATTGGCTCCTGGTTTGGATTATATATATATATATATATATATATATATATGTGAGTGTATGTTTTGGATTTGAACTAACCATGCCGGAGATTCCCATCACTGAACTGTTTTTTCCCGAGGTAACTATTTTCCTACTGGACATTGTATGCTCACCCCCGTACCTTCCTCCTCAGGTGGTGTCCAGTGCGATCTTGGTGATCAAGAGGAGTAAGAGGTCATCCTGATTGCAGTTCGTCTCTTGGTAATGCTAGGAGTTTGTTGTCATAGTCTTTGGACTATTTGGAATGTGTGTTAGCATTGAACCAAGATTACTGCTTTCTATTTTGTCTGCAAACTTATGTATGCCATTCTGGTATTTGACTTCTGTTGCGGATGATGATGATGCTGGGTTTTGTATTTAATTTCATGTTTTTTTTAAGTAATTGTTCAATCTATGTTTGATGGTGTATACGAACTGTAGGAGTGGTTCACGGGATGGAATTCCGATTATTTTATTTAAATGGACCATTTTTATAAAAACTAGAACTTTTGACACTTTTCAAATAAATCAAAGAATTTCCCACCTTTGTGAAATTCCCCTTCTGCCACTAGCCCGGGTTTTGGGTCGTGAGAGAAATTTTTGGTATCAGATCTTTGAGTTCAACAGCTCAGACGTATCACCATTAAATTAGATTGAAGTTGATTTTTATGACAACCATTCATCATTATCGCAGTAACAGTTTGGCATATTGTTTCAGACTTTAAGGATGTCTCCTAGAAGAGTTCCGAGGCACCAGCCGGATGCCGAACCTCCTCGTCTGGATTTCACTCATCTGATCGAGGCAATGCAGCAGGCATTCGTCCAGATGAGCAATCCAGACTATCAGCCTCCAGCTCCGAGGGAACGTCAGTTGGATCAGGCTGATCACCTTCAACGGTTTATGCGTCTTCAGCCAGGTCAGTTTGATGGTAGACTAGAAGCTCTCATGGCAATTGCTTGGTTGCGTGAGATGGAGAGGCACTTTCGAGCCCTTGGTACTCCGGTTGAGTTTTGGGCTGTGTTTGCTGTTACCCGTTTGACAGGGAGTGCCATTCGTTGGTGGGAAATAGTGGAACAGATGCAAGATGTAGTGGGATTTGGGAAGACTTTGAACGGATTTTCAAGGCTCAGTATGCCAATGAGGATCAACAGGATGAAGTTGTGAATCGATTTGAGACGTTGACCCAAGGTAACAGAACGGTGAATGAGTACATGATAGAGTTCACTGAGTTGGCAAGTATTGCTCTTGGACCAGGTACGAGTGAGAAGTACCGAGTTGCTAAGTTCAGGAGTCGTCTGAATCGGAATATTTTCAACAGGATCGGCACTCAGACTTTCCACACTCTTCCTGAGATTGCAGTGGCTGCCCAGCGGGCAGAGGCCATCGAAGAAAGTTTGGATTCCAAGAGGAACCAACGGAGAGGAAATGACAGGAAAGCCACCAGAAGGAACCAGGGGCAGTGGTCAGCCCAGGGTACTCCGAGCAGTGACAGCTTAAACAGTAGTGGTTCTTCTGGGGGTGGCAGAAGTAGTCTGTATGGAGGATGTTTTGTTTGTGGCCAGCAGGGTCATCGGAAGAAGAAGTGTCCCAACCGTCTGCAGAAATCTCCTCTTTCTCAGGGAGGACCGCAGAGGAGCCAGTCAGGTTCTGCTTCTTATCAGAGCACTCAGGCAAGGCCGCAACAGTCACAGGGTGCTTCGCAGGCTTTTACTTCCCCTCAGCCTTATCAGCATCAGTACCGCCCTCAGGGTTTCACTCAGAACTTTCAGACTCCTCAGGCTTCAGGGAGTTAGGGTGGGCGTAGACATGGCAGTAGTGGTCCAGGATCCAGCAGCAGCTGTCCTGGCTAGGGAAGAGGCAACAAAGGGAAAGTAAGGTGACTGGCCAAGCCTATGCTTTTACTGGGGCAGACGACACTCAGGATCGCACTGGCCAAGGTGTTGTTGACGGTATGATCCTTCTTTCACACTCTTGGGCACATGTTTTGTTTGATACTGGTGCATCCCATTCATTCATATCCTTATTGTTTGCTCAACTGTCGAGGTTGAAATTTTCTGATTTGAATTATGTATTGTCGTTGGGTACACCTTTGGGAGGAATGACCGATGTGTCTAGTGTGTGTAAGTCTTGTCGAGTTGTGATTGGCGATAGGAAGCTTCTTGCTGATTTGATTGTGTTGCCAATGAGACAGTATGATGTGATACTCGGTATGGATTGATTGTCGAAGTATCAAGCCGTTGTGGACTGTCATAAGAAGCAGGTGACTCTTTTTCCTAGTGATGGATATCCTATTGTCTATCAGGCTGGGATGAGTCCATTGAAGCCTAATGCTGTTCTGAAAGCGTGCATGGGTGGAAGGAAGAAACTTGAGTGTTATGGGAACTTGTTTACCATGGATGGTAAGGTGAGGACAGACGATCAAGACCTATGGATTCCGATGGTGTGTGAGTATTCGGAGGTGTTTCCTGAAGACCTTCCGGGGTTACCACCTGATAGGGAGATCGAGTTCTGTATTGAACTAGTTCCTGGAGCTCAGTCAGTTTCTATTCCAGCCTATCGCATGGCACCTGCTAAGATGGAAGAATTAAGGGAACAGTTGGACGATCTGCTTTCCAAGGGCTTTATTCGCAGTAGCACTTCTCCTTAGGGTGCTCCTGTTTTGTTTGCGAAGAAAGCTGATAGTTCGTTGAGACTTTGTGTGGATTACCGGAAGTTGAACCAGTTGACAGTGAAGAACAAATATCCTTTGCCAAGGATAGATGAGTTGTTTGATCAACTCGGTGGTTCAAGATTCTTCTCTAAAATCGATTTGAGATCCGGTTATCATCAGTTGAAGATAAGGGAGGATGATATACCGAAGACAGCATTTAGAACCTGATATGGTCACTTTGAGTTTCTGGTGATGTCATTTGGTTTAACGAAGGCACCTGCAGCTTTTATGGATCTCATGAATCGGATTTTTAGGCCATTTTTGGATCATTTTGTGGTTGTGTTCATTGACGATATCCTGGTGTATTCCAAGACTCGAGAAGATCATGCTGAACATCTGGGGATAGTACTCAAGACCTTGAGAGATCATCAGTTGTACGCCAAGAAATCGAAGTGTGACTTTTGGATGTCAGAAGTGAAGTTCTTGGGCCATGTGATTTCTCACGGAGGTATTTCAGTCGATCCCGCTAAGATCGAAGCTGTTCTGGAGTGGGAAAGACCGAGAAATGTGATGGAGGTACGTAGTTTCCTTGGATTGGCAGGCTACTACCGTCGTTTTGTGCAAGATTTCTCCAGAATTGCTTTGCCTTTGACGAAGTTGACCAGGAAGGACGTCAAGTTTGTTTGGGATCACGAGAGTGAAGAAGCTTTTGTCAGATTGAAGCAGAATTTGACCACCGCACATGTTCTTACTGTTCCTGACAGTAACGAGCCTTATGTGGTGTATACCGATGCTTCAAATACGGGTTTGGGATGTGTCTTGATGCAAAATGGTCGAGTTGTAGCTTATGCTTCTCGTCAGTTGAAACCGCATGAAAGGAACTATCCCACCTATGATTTGGAACTTGCAGCAATGATCTTTGCTTTGAAAATTTGGCGATGTTACTTGTATGGTGTGAAGTTCGACATATTCTCCGATCATAAGAGTTTGAAGTATCTCTTTACCCAGAAGGATTTGAACTTGAGACAACGAAGATGGGTTGAGTATATGGAGGACTATGACTTTGACCTACAGTATCATCCTGGTAAGGCCAATGTTGTAGCCGATGCACTGAGTAGGAAGCCTCGTGGTGCACTAGCTACAATGGTGTTTGAAGATTGGAAAAACTCAGTTGCGATTGGTGATTACAACTTGCAGTACTTCGAGAATGAAGATGTTGCTTGCCTGAGCAACATAGTGATTTCACCATCTCTTCTCCAGACTGTCCAGCAGAGTCAGTGGCAAGGCAGGGAGTTGAGGACAACCTGGAACCGACTTCAAAATGGTGAATAGTTAGATAGTTGGAGCACTAACAGAGAAGGGTTCTTGCTTTTCAGTGGGAAGTTGGCTGTAGCTAATGACCCTAATCTTCGAGAAACCATTCTAACAGAGGCTCACAAATCAAGGTTCGCAGTACATCCAGGTAGTACTAAGATGTACCGGGACTTGAAACGGCAATATTGGTGGAAAAGAATGAAGAAGGATGTAGCTACTTTTGTGGCTAAGTGTTTGACTTGTCAGCAAGTCAAGGCTGAACACCAGAGACCAGCTGGATTACTTCAGCCGTTGCCAATTCTGGAGTGGAAGTGGGACAAGATCACGATGGACTTCGTGACTAGTTTGCCAAAGACCTTGAGGAAGAACGATGCAGTTTGGGTGATAGTCGATCGGTTAACGAAGAGTGCTCATTTTATACCGATCCGGATTGACTACTCTCTTACTAAGCTCAGTAGACTGTATGTGGAGAACATCATACGCTTGCATAGTGTGCCTTCAAGCATAGTATCTGACAGAGATCCAAGGTTTACTTCTAAGTTTTGGAGAGCCTTACAGAAAGCGTTTGGTATGTAGTTGGATATCAGTACAGCTCACCATCCTGAGACAGACGGTCAGTCTGAAAGGACCATTCAGATTCTTGAGGACATGCTACGTTGTTGCATACTGGATTTTGGTGGGAATTGGGATGATCATCTTCCTTTGTTGGAATTTGCTTATAATAACAGTTACCAGACCAGTGTGGGTATGGCTCCATATGAAGTGTTATATGGGAGGCTGTGTAGATCGCCTTTGTGTTGGGCAGAACCAGAAGAGCATGTTACTCTCGGACCTGAATTGATTGAAGAGACTACTGAGAAGATCAAGGATATCCAAGAGAGCTCAAAGAGATTCAGAGTCGCCAGAAGAGTTATGCTGACCCGAAGAGGCGTGAGGTAGAGTTCGATACTGGTGATTCCGTATTCTTGAAAGTGACTCCAAGACGAGGTGTTACAAGATTTGGAGTTAAGGGAAAGCTTGCTCCGAGGTATATTGGTCCCTTTGAGATCACTGAGAGAATTGGACTAGTGGCATATCGCTTGAATCTACCTGCACAGTTGGGTCATGTACATAATGTGTTTCACGTGTCGATGTTGAAGAAGTACACGCCGGACCCATCTCATGTTCATTATGTGCATGTACCGATCCAAGAGGATGTGTCCTATGAAGAGCAACCTGTTCGCTTGATGGCTAGAGAGTTAAAGGTGCTTCGCAACAGAGAGATACCACTTATCAAGGTGCTTTGGGAACATTACAAAGAGGACGAGGCTACTTAGGAACTCGAGACGGAGATGTACGAGAAGTACCCTCATTTGTTTAACTTTCAGTTAGAAGTTGTATTGTGATGTAAAAACCTTGACTTGTATTTTGAATTTCGGGACGAAATTCTTATAAGGAGGAGAGAATGTAAAAACCCGGAATTTTCGAGGGTAATTTGGACATTTTACCAATTTTCTGGATAAAATATTGTGGGGATTAATTTGTAAAAGTTTTGTACAGAGGGACTAAATTGCAAATTTTGGGGGACTAAATTGATAGAGATTTGAAATTTTGGGGACTTATATGCAATTTTTGAAAAATTGCACAGCCCTATAAGGTTGGGCCCTGCTCAACCAATCCCATCTCTTCTTCTCTCTCTCTCTCCCCGAAAATCTCTTTCTCTCTCCTCTCTCGGATCTCTCTCGGCCGCAGGACCGCCTCCGGCCACCGTCCGCCACCCCAACCAGCCGGCGAGCCTCCGCCAGGTTGCCACGAAGCTCCGCCGCCCCTCGCCGCTTGCTGCCGCCGCCTGTGTCACCGGAAAAAGCCATTGATGCCGTTTTGACCCATTTCGGTTTTTCCGTCACCGGCGACGATTCCGGCCACCATTCGGCTTCAAACCGGTCCCGTTGGATTCGTATCGTCGTAAGGATCATCAAGGTATATATATTTCAACTCCATTTTGCTCGGATTGAAAGTTGCCATTTTTGAGCATTTCGAGTTTATGGTTGTTGTTCTCGATCCGACCGTTGGATTGTGTTTTTGACTGCATTTTTGGAATGTACTCAAAAAATGGAGAAATTTGATATATATATATATATATATATATTTTGTGGTTTGGTGATCGGCACGAAAATCGAGATCGAACGGTCGAGATTTTGTCTCGTTTTGTATGCCACCGGTCTAGTGTTGGCCCGGACCCGAATTGGACAAGTTATATGTCTAACCTAGCTATTTTGGGTGCTAGGAATTCAGTAAAGAGGTCCGTTTGTGGAATTGAAGCTCCGATGAGAAAGTTGATTTTTCGTAAGAGGACGATCGAGGGCTTGGAATTGGTTCCCGACCCTCCGGGCGATCGTCAACGACACCTTGAAGACTCAATAGCGTGGTGTCGCTATTCTGTTGAGGTAGGGGTTTAGTTACTTTCGTTTTATACCGTTTTTGAGTTAAAACTTATTTTCTGCAGCATATAAGAACAAGTGTATTTTTAATGATTTGAACTATATGTGATGGAATTTAGTTATATGATATATACTGTACTGCTCTGGAAATTTGCTGTGTGCAGGTTATTTTGGGTATATCAAAAATAGGGCCGTTATACTGCCCGTTTTTCTATAAAACCCTATTATGCATGTTTTATTGAAAAACCAGAGTACAGTAGTTTTTACACTTCAGTTCTGTATTGCACGTGTCATAGGATCATACATGAGCACCGTGTTAGCATCGTGGGTTTTACAGTATGGCGCTGCGTGTCCCACCGTCGACGAAAGTCCGCAAACTCGCGCGAGGTCTTGTTACTTCTGATTACCTCCCCATTTGGCAGGTGTAGGCAATTCGGTTGCCCCTCCAGGTTTGGTAGGCGACACATGAGTGTCCCCTCCGGGTATGGGCTTAGGTATCAGACAGGCTGTTAGGTACACTTAATGCCATCATCCTGGGTTTCCACAGATGAGAGGATGTGAGCTCATGGGTATGGGTTGATTTGTGTCATGTGCATATGAATTGATGATTTTGATTACACTGTTTTATATATATTGGCTCCTGGTTTGGATTATATATATATATATATATATATATATATATATATGTGAGTGTATGTTTTGGATTTGAACTAACCATGCAGGAGATTCCCATCATTGAACTGTTTTTCCCCGAGGTAACTATTTTCCTACTGGACATTGTATGCTCACCCCCGTACCTTCCTCCTCAGGTGGTGTCCAGTGCGATCTTGGTGATCAAGAGGAGAAAGAGGTCATCCTGATTGCAGTTCGTCTCTTGGTAATGCTAGGAGTTTGTTGTCATAGTCTTTGGACTATTTGGATTGTGTGTTAGCATTGAACCAAGATTACTACTTTCTATTTTGTCTGCAAACTTATGTGCCATTCTAGTATTTGATTTCTGTTGCGGATGATGATGATGCTGAGTTTTGTATTTAATTTCATGTTTTTTTTAAGTAATTGTTCAATCTATGTTTGATGGTGTATATAAACTGTGGGAGTGGTTCACAGGATGAAATTCCGATTATTTTATTTAAATGGACCGTTTTTATAAAAATTAGAACTTTTGACACTTTTCAAATAAATCAAGGAATTTCCCACCTTTGTGAAATTCCCCTTCTACCACTAACCCGAGTTTTAGGTCGTGACAGTTAGACTCTGATTAATTTGGTAGAATTCACCTGAATACCAATTCACAATCAACCCTATTTTAGTTATCTCCTTGTTTTTTTAGGTAATATCCAGAAGACCGCACGGTATTTGCATGGCAGTATGCATGTACGTGGGTAGTTCTATATGGCAGATGGCTTAACTATAACCACTAAAACGAGTCACCGTTGCAGAGTCCTTTTTTTATTATTGTTATTATAATTTTTATACACCAAGGGCAAGCAAAAAGCAACTTCTTTTTTATAAAAATAAAAAATAAAAAATAAAAAGAGGGGAAAAAAGTCCATGTTCCTATGTGCTTGATTGCTTCATCTTTCACAATCCAACCGCAAAGCCAAAGCAGGTTGACCGTCCACAACAAGCAATACAATTTAAGAATTCCCGCTAAAAAATACGGGTGGAATTCTCCAGAGAAAACAAAAACCAAAAGTAAAAAAGTCAATCTATTTCAACATATCACTACTAGACGTTAAAACAATCCACTACAGTTGATACGTTCAAGTCCTTCCATGAATACTAAGGCAAACTTGCTACTGGGTCACACTCATAATCGAGTTTCCTCGAAATACCTCGTTTATTCCAGTTTGTTTAGCATCAATTTGTCTGGGACAGGATAGTTCAAATCCTGTTTTATAATGCTTGTGACGAGACTTCTATAGAGCTTGCACTTTGCTTAGAGAAAGGGTCAGTTGAGCTTTGACTGGACTTCTTTCAAGCCATCTTATCACCAAACCTTTTATGCACCCATCCCCGCACAAACAGGTCTAAAACTCAAAATGAAATAATCACAGGCCTCGCTGGACCCATACAGAATATTCATTATCCAACATCACAAACCAAAAAATTCCCTTCAGGAAATTAACACATCCATAAACACCACTTTAGGAACAGTTCAAAATGATTAATATAACCAACTGCTAAATAGAGAAGGCTTCAAATTCAATTGGTAGATCGAAAGTTGGCGTTGAAAAATAATGAACCGTTCATTAATGTTACAAAGCATCTCCGTCACAAATCCAAGAGGGCGTATATGCCAGTACGCAAACAAACAAGAGGGAACAGATGAAATGTTCAAAAAAACTTGGCACTGAAGCCTAACTTGCTGGTCTCAGTTCATAAAGTCTTTGGTATGAAAAGTTAAAAAACACAGCATTATCCATGTTTTTCTTTTACTTGATACATGTATATTGATGTGGAATTAATGCTAGTTAACTGCTAAACAAAAGGTAGACGAACTAAAACTGTCCAGAGGATAGAAATAAACAAAAGGTAACACAATTCGATTCTCTTCACTATTTCTTAAAAACGACTAAATCCTTGAAGTTGAATGATGCAATATTTCTAAATTCTGATGTGACTAAATGATTGTCTACTAAGAGACCTAAAAGTACAACCTTCGGCCCAACCGATCGACCTAGTTCAGCAACTTGAATGTTAAATCAGAAAAATGGAAGGAACTACAAGCCACTATAGGGGCCAAACATTTGGATCATGAAAAAATGTGTCGAAGGCAAATTCAGATTTAAACAAGCACATTAGTAACGCCTAATTATCAGCTCTTCCAATTCTTATATCTAGATTCAACCCCAACCCCCCGTAGTAGTTCTACATTTCAGCAATGGACTAGTAGTATGTACTAGTATCTACCAGTCCTACAACTTCCGACTCTTAATAATTTCCAACACCAAGAAAATAGCACAACAATTTCTACGTCCGAATCAGAAGAAAAGTGGTTGGCAACTAAGGGATCCAAGTGCAATAAAGGACACCATCTTCCATTGCAGTAAAAGGCTGAACACAGAGATGCTAAACTAACCTGTTCAGGACTTCTCAATACCTATTTGATTTCAACAAACCTAGGCTTATAAAGGGTTAGTGGACCACAAATTATATTGGATAATCCACGTATTTTCCAATAACATACATTCGATCACGGAATAGCCCTGCTTCTGAATTTAGGCAAAATCCGCTCAAATTGGTCGTATGGAGATGTGAAGTTTGATCGTATTACTAAACCAGTGAATTTAATATCTACTTTGCTTGATACAGCTAGTCTTGCTAGCATGTCATGAATACAATGTTATAATAACTAGTTGGGTAAAAATAAAAATTCTGCATAAAACCCAAACCAGAAATGTAAGTAACATCATCCAAAAAGACAGAAAATTGAGTCCATAAACATTTTAACACAAGTACATAGCTAAAAACAGGAATATCCCACCAACCACAAATTCTATCTGTAACTTTTCCTAAGAACTCTATGCCAACTTAATTTATCATAAGCAAAGAACAAATCTAGGATTTTTTTTTCTGTTTTTTTTCCCCCACTTCTTTAATATTGCCATTTACAAAGAACAAACTCCTAAGTTAACCCAGTGGTGGACTACTTTCTGTCAAGCCACCGGTGATTGAATAGACCCCCAACCCAAATGTACAAAGCAACCCAAAAGAAAAAGGAGAAGGAAAATCCTAAACTCTAAAACGACAACGTTTGACTTACCTGAGAAAGTCAGAAACCTCTCCATCTAGGGCTTGGTACGGGCACAGTAGGCGAAAGCGGGAGCTGAGGAAACCCTAACTGACCCGACGAAGGAGAAAGCAGGAGGCTAGGCGAGAGCAAAGGGTATGGCGACCTCGGCGAGTTCAAGCACGAGAACGGAAGCGGAGACGACAGCGGCAGGTGGAGCTGTGAATTTGACGGCATCATCGCCGGCTGCGGCGGCGGAGGAGGTGGGAGCATCCCCGGTTGCGGCGGTGGAACCGGCTGCGTCTGCGGTGGGGCCAGGTTGCTCCACCGAGGCGAGACCAAAGGGGCCAGCGGCGAGAATCCCGAGGCCTGTTTCTGATTGGAATCCACGGCGAACACTGAGTTCTGGAGGTAACGCATGTAGGCGGAGACCGGGGACTCGGCGGCTCCGTGGACGGCCGGAAGCGGCGGCAGAGGCGACAACGGCGCTAGCGGTTGCGCGCCGGCGATGGCTGGCCGGGGAGGCGGAACGGCGCCGTTTAGCAGGGGAGGGGGCCGGTTGCTAAGGTGCGCAAGCGGCGGAGGGCGTATACGCTGGAGGCGGGAGCTGGCGGCCTTGGGCTGCTGATTGTGTATGGGCGGTGGTGGAGCGGAGAACCGGTCATAGGCCGGGGAGCCCGTGAGCTTCTGGACCACGTCACGGAAGTCGTTCTTGTTGATGTTGTAGACCGGCGGCTGATGCTGGTGCTGTTGGGCCTGAAGACTTTGTTGCTGCTGCTGCTGGGCCTGCGACGCCGCCGCCGCCTGCGGCGGGGGCGGTGGCGGTGGCGGTGGCGGCTGCTGTGGTTGGGCCTGGTCCTGGGCCGGGAGTTGGACCTGATGGGTATTGAAATTTTGATTCTGGTTCTGATTCTGAGGTAGAGGGGGATCGAACCCGGGTTTCCTAACGAGGGGTTTAGAGATCTTGTGGGAAAGCTTGTTGACGTGCTTGAGGTACTGATCCCTGCCACTAGTACCGGTGCTGCTTCTACTACTGGTAGAGGTAATAGAAGAGTCCCCAGAAGATTGACAGCTTTTATCCATATTCATAATAATAATAATAATACTAATAATTATTATTAATACAACCCAAAACCAGAGAGAAAACCCAAATCAAACGCTCATTCTCTCTCTCTCTCTCTGTTTCTGTCTCTCTCTAGATCTATAGCTATAATACGTGTTTCTTCTGTATGTATGCGATTTTGGGGGGATAATCTTCTTGCTGTGGCAGTCGGCGAGTAGGGACACAGATGATTATATGGCAAAATGTATAATATAGACTCTCTCTCTCCTTCTAGATATGGCTCTCTCTTTTTTATTATTTTTCGAGTTTTTGTGTGTAATAATCTTGGTTTAAAGATATGGCTCTCGATTCTCATCCAACAGTTTGAGAAGCACAGAAAATTAGAAAAATAAGAAAAAAGAAAAAGGTGTTGAAGAAAGAATATGTCTGTCTCTTTGCTTAAAAGAAGAGAAGGGGACATGACCCGTAAAAGAAGGCAAAGTATCTCTCTCTCATGTGGTATTGTGTCATTTAAAATGTAAACGTAGGCAATAAGTCTCGTGGGTTATGTTTGGTACAATTTATAAATTCTATATCGCACTAATTAAATATAATATTATATTTAATTATATATTTTATTATATTATTTAATATGATATCAAAATTTAATATAATAAATATTATATTACATAATTTTAATTTTAACATAATATAATATAATACTCTCTCTATTTATTTTTTTTATTCTTAATTTCTTTATCATTATTTTCTTTCTCACATCATTTTATCTCTTTCAAAATGGTATTGTTCTAAATAATTTTTTAAAAGTAATATTTTTCTTAATAAATTTTTAAAACGTGGTAATTTTAGGAGTGATATTTTTTAAAATATTTTTTATAATGATATTTTTTTTAAATTAATTTTTAATTAATTTTTTAATTCTAATATCTTAATATAAATATAAAATTAAACATATTACTGTAATAGAATAATACAATATAATGGCTTAATTTTGGTGATAAGGCAGGCAACTGCGTAAATATTATGAAGTATTGGACTATGGAGACATAGAACGTAAGGAAAGCAATTGGTGTTTATTAATATTGATCTTGCATATAATTGTATTATATTTGAGTTTGTATTGTTTGTAAGGCGCGTTAACAAAAAAACAAAAACAAAAAAAAGTTTTCCACGTCAGATTGGGCTCACGGGCCGAGTTCTTTGCAACGCAGTCGCCAATTCTAATTACTATTGCTGGTCAAAGCAAGAATGACGTGGTTGCAGCGACTGTCTTCTGTCTTTTTGGCTCACACCCAAAACCACAGACTTTTGGAGGCTACTTGGTGGGACCCCTGGGACCGACTTCTTTTCCTACCAATTACACCGCAAAGTGACTGTGACTGTGCTCTGTTTGGTGTTTTTTAAGTTTTTAACGTTCTGAAAACTCAACTCCCCAAGTTTTGAAATGAGATTTTGTATTTCCAGTGTTAGAATATTACTATCCCTTAAAAATTTAAGGGCAAGATTCCAAGTGAATTATGATGAATAGAAGTGCTCATTTAAATTAAAAAATACCTTAAATTTTATGGAAGTTCAAGTTAAAGATTCTATGTCAAAAAAGTCCAAAGGGGCAGTTGGGAACACGAAAATGAAATTTGATTCAGATTTAGAGACAGCAATCTCCAAATCAAACAAGTTTTTACTTTTGGGGAGTTAAAACTCTTACCTCTTTAATAGTTTAGTAGATGTATAGTATTTAGTAGTCTTTAATTGTGTTTGTTATTTTCCAACCACCCAAATAATTAGCTCGTGGATTATTGTTGACTGGTCAAATTGGCGTTACAGTTGACACTGGCAGTGCCGAAATCCACCACTACTGTACTAAAAAAAAAAATGGCTTCTTATTCCAAGTCCCCTTTTTTTTTCATGGGTTGTTTTGTTAATCTTCTTTGGATGCAGTAAAGGCTGCTCAAAGTGATTCGCCGAAACTGTCCAGGTCCCAATATCCTCTCAAATCTCACCACCCCATATCTGCCTGAAAGCTCCCATTTTTCTTTTTTCTTTTGAAAATAATTGATTAATTTTTTTTTTCCTCAACGTGGGCATAGACTCGTATATAGTTCAACCTCATGCATATATAAACAAAAGGATTGTGTCAAGAACGAAGAAACACTATCACCCATTTTGGTTTGTCATGTGCATGTTTTTTTCCCCCTTTATCAGCCTTAGAGTTAAGATCCATGAAACTGGTACAGGGCATGCCAATTATTAATCCCAACCTTTTTGTATGATTTGTGTATATTGACGGTATTTTGATCTAATAGTTAGCTAGGAAAAATCATATACACATACAAATACAAATTATGGAATTCACATGATTACATCATGATGCATGAGAAAAAAATAACAGATTTAGATTTTACAAATTTTTTACATGAAAATAATTTTCATAATCATAAAATATGCATATATCAATTACGGGATCATGTATAACATAAATCAAATCTAGATACATAAACTCTAAAGATGAGATTAGGGTTTACCTCTTATAACGTACTCCTTCTTGATCTTCTTGTAAATAGTGATTAAATCTCAAACCCTAGATCTTCTTATTTATGCAAGACTCTTGGTTGATGAAGTGAGTGGGCAGCAAGTTGAATCATTCGTTGGAGAATGATCAAGAACACTTTTTTGATCTTTTGGAATACCGAGACGTGAAATGAGACTGTGAGATTGCAATAACTTTTCCTTTCCTCTCCTAGCCTAAGGAGGCCGAATTTTCTCTCTCTCCCTGTGCCTTATGCTTATGACCATAATATTAGGACTATGCAGTTTTTTCTCTCATATATCTTATATATATAGGGCCCACAACGGTTAATCCTAGTCCAAATAGGATTGGGCCAGTAATCCAATTTGGGATTTTAGTGTATTTTTATAAATTTGTCCAACTCATGTAACTTATTTATAAAAAATACAAACTTTTATGTACAATCATTATTTTACACAATTTCATGAAACTAATTTCACAAATATCACCAACCAATTAATGAGCTTTTTTGAGTTAGACAAGGGACCTAATAGATTCAAATAATCTAAGCTCCAATAGTATAATAAATACATAATAACTCTTATTATAGTATTTATATAAATACTATTAGTAAATTAGACATTCTACTAAAGCCCCAATACCGCACTCTTAGATTAAATGTCATGTCTTTTATAGAGATTTAATCAACTAGCATTGATTAACCGATCTATCTAGCATATTCTATACCACGTATAGAATCCCTATATAATGTTGTAGTTGGATAGGTGAAATTACTGTTATACCCTTCTAACACATATTTACTTTTAAGTTACCATCTTTTTATCAATGAATAATGCTATCGATAATTTTGTTCTCAATTGTCATTTAGACAAAATTATCAACCAATTCACAAAGTGAATACTAAGATCTTAGATTTAATTATTCCATAAATCTTGAAAAACTTTAAAGTGATATTAATATATAGTGTCCTTAACTATTTGGTATTCCTATCAATTCATAAATCATAATGTCCAATATACCAGAGTTCGCCTATAATTTCATTGAGGCTAGTCTTTTAATAAATCAAAAGGTTACAACCCGTGAAAGTAAGTCCAGTCAAATATCAAGGATTAAAATCTACATGCTAAGAGCTAGTTTATGGTAATATAAGAATTGAGTTACAGCACTCTAATTATTTATATTACCTGGTCCAGTTCAATACATGTAACTTATTTACGTTGTACTAGTGTTTCTATCAGAAGTCAGATACTTCAATGATTTGAGACACATCATTTCTATTGAGATAGACAAACGCTACAATCTTTAGTAAATAAAGTGTTCCGGCTTTATTTACAGATTATGACTAATTAATTTAGACTTAGATAAATAAACAAGTCTTCACATAATTAACACTTAATCATGTTTGTTTCTTTATACACAAATAAAATCATGGAATATTTTTCAGATAAATAAACTATTCAATTGAGATAGTTTAATTTATAAAATATCATAATTGCATATAAGAGAAGGTTGTTTATACTAAAAGAGTAAAATTAGAAATATGCTTTTTATGGTAAATATCCCAACATACATGTCCAAAAATAAATAATATATAAATTTAAAAATAACTATTTATTTATTTATTTATTTTGCATAGAATATATTAAAATAAAAAATGGAGAATATTAGGTACGGAACACACTCTTGGTAGAGTTTCAAAACATATGAAATTAAACTCAATCATGTCATCATGTAATAACATGCAAAATTTATCTTATCTAATGAAAATATTTACTTGTGAATTGTGATGAAATATTTCTCAATATAAAATGAGTACCATATTATGGCTCACTATTCATAAATAATTACTGTTTGATCTTTCGAATCAGCAATAGTCTCTAGATTTAGCCACCTAGGATCTAATACTATTACAAAATTGACAACGATATTACCCAATCTGATTTCTATATGAAAGTATTAATGAAACTGTTGTGTGGTCTAAAATCCTAAGGTCGCACAAGGGTTATATGCGACCTCCTTCGTGATGGTTATATGCGACCTCTTCCACAGATTTTGTGCGACTTTCTCCGTGCAGTTTTCCTTATCAAACAGGAAACCTATAAGAAGAGGGAAACACGTAAATGCTATAAAGGAAACCTACAAGAAGAGGGAAACAAGTAAATGCTATGAAAAAAACCTACAAGGAAAGGGAAACTGAAGTATCCTATTTGTGATCAAGTAGTTATCCGTTTTGAAGGATTATCCAATTATATTATCCAGTTGTATAGTTACTCGTTTTATACAATTAGAATCCTAGGGACATAAAGTTACCTTTACCTATATAAAGGGGGCTCTATGTTCCGAAGGAGAGAACCAAGTCAGAGCAAATACAAAGTCACAGAGAACGAAGTTAGAGTATTCCAAGTTCTGGGTAGTCTAAGTCTTTAGTATTTCAATAGCTTTTCAGTCTTTCCAATTTCCAGACGAGTCTGTAACCTTGGGTGTTTGTTATTCTT
>JXTB01000829.1:50449-72201 GCA_002914805.1 Parasponia andersonii | reverse complement strand
GCTCCCATAGATCATATCTATGCGGTCACAAACCAAAAGGAGCGATACCGTCAACTGGGACCGATGAAGCGAGACAGGGCAAAGCGCGACCCCAACAAGTTCTGCCGGTATCACAATGATATTGGACATAATACTAATGATTGCTTTGCCCTGAAGGATGAAATCGAGAGGCTGATTAGAGAGGGATGATTGCGGTAGTATACCAGACAGAGCGATGAAAGGCGAGAAGAAGACCAACAGCGACCTCCAGAAATTCAGCGTGAGGTGCGAACTATTTTTGGAAGGCCGCATGTTGGAGGAGATTCCAAGCGAGCACAGGATAGATACGCACGAGAAGCTCGACAACAGCCGTTAACCAACGTCATGAACCTTGATCAGCGACCACGCAAGCTTCAGCGAGTACCGGAAATGGAAATTACCTTCACAGAGCAAGATGCAAGGGAAGTCCATTATCCGCATAACGACGCGCTGGTCATAAAAATTAACTGTGGAAGCATCCAGTTGTGGCGAGTATTGGTCGACAACGGAAGTGCTGTGGATATCCTATACTTCGATGCCTTCAAGAAGATGGGATTAAATGAGAGCGACCTGAAGCCTGCCGCCGCTCCGCTCTATGGTTTTACTGGAGATAGCCTGATGCCTATGGGCATGATTGAACTGATGGTCAGCGTTGGGACCTTCCCAAGGGTTTCATCAATAATGACCCAGTTTTTGGTAGTAGATTGCCCATCTGCCTTCAATGCTGTACTAGGAAGACCAATATTAAGGGAACTTCGAGCTGTCACCTAGATCTATCTTCTAACAATGAAGTTCTCGACCCAACATGGGGTAGGCGAGGTGCGAGGAAATCAGTATGATGCGAGGACTTGCTATAACAACTCACTGAAACTCGCAGCAAAAGATGCGACGTCCCGCACAATGATAGTCCACCTGCCAGAGGAAGCGATCGGAGTGTCGGTCGCAGCAGCAGATGAAGCGTCAATCGTGGTAGCGGATGAAGCGTCAATCGTGGCCGCAGACGAAGCGTCAATCGTGGCCGCAGACGAAGCGTCAATCGTGGCAGCGGATAAAGCGTTAATCGTGGCCGCAGATGAAGCCTCAATCGTGGTAGCGGATGAAGCGTCAGTCATGGCCGCGGATAAAACATCAGCTGAAGCAGCGAGCAAAGCGTCAGTCGAATCATCAGTAAAAACGTCAATCGAAACGACCAGTGAAGACTTCGATCCTCGAGAAATCGACGAAGTCAGAACTGGACCCGTGGAAGACCTGGAAGATATATCATTCGATCTGTCTTCCAGGACTTTGAAGATTGGAACGGAGGTTCGTGGACCTGTGCGAGCTTCATTGATTGCTTTTCTAAGGACTAATCTGGATGTCTTTGCATGGCAGCATTCGGATATGGTAGGGATTGATTCAAGGATCATATCCCACCGTCTTAACATAGATCCGTCAAAAAAGCCTGTGCGACAAAAGAGAAGGGCCATGAATCCAGAACGTTACGTCGCACTAAAGGAAGAGGTGGAGAAATTGCTCGAGATTGGATTCATAAGAGAATCTTTTTACCCTGACTGGCTTGCAAATCCGGTCTTGGTGAAAAAAACCTAATGGGAAGTGGGGAACCTGTATTGACTTTACCGATCTCAACAAGGCATGTCCTAAAGACAGCTTCCCTCTTCCGAGAATTAATCAACTTATAGATGCGACGTCGGGGCATGAACTTTTAAGCTTCATGGATGCATATTCAGGATACAACCAAATCCCCATGTACGAGCTGGATGAAGAACACACCTCGTTCATCATTGATCGAGGGTTATATTGCTACAAAAAGATGCCCTTCGGACTTATCAATGCGGGAGCGACCTACCAACGTCTTGTCAATATGATGTTTGCAAAACAAATTGGCAAGACAATGGAGGTATACGTCGATGATATGCTGGTCAAGTCGGAGAAAGCTGAAGATCACATCAAACACCTTGATGAGATGTTCAAAATCCTCCGGAGATACCAGATGAAGCTGAATCCCCAGAAGTGTGCATTTGGTGTGGGATCTGGAAAATTTCTGGGATTTATGGTCAACCAGCGAGGGATCGAAGCAAATCCTCAGAAAATACAAGCATTGATTGATATGCAGTCTCCTCGTAAACCCAAAGATGTGCAAATCCTAGTAGGAAGAGTAGCTGCTCTCAGTCGGTTTGTATCCAGGTCAACCGATAAATGCCAACCTTTTTTTGAGGTGTTGAAGGGATCAAAAAGGTTCGAGTGGACAGAGAAATATGAGCAGGCATTCCAAGAGTTGAAAAAACACTTGGGTTCCCCTCCACTCTTATCAAAACCAAATCCGGGAGAAGAACTATACCTATATCTCGTTGTTTCTAAGTATGCGACGAGTGCCGCATTAATTCGTGAGGAGTCAAAAATTCAGCGACCTGTGTATTATGTGAGTAAGAGATTACTTGATGCTGAAACCAGGTACCCGAAGATGGAAAAATTAGCGCTGGCACTCGTCGTCGCATCAAGAAAGCTTCGACCTTACTTCCATGCTCATTCCATTCAAGTTTTCACGAATTTCCCATTGAGACAGGTCTTACAGAAACATGAGACGTCAGGGCGGCTGCTTAAGTGGGCTGTTGAATTGAGTCAATTTGACATCAATTTTCAACCTCGCACTGCTATAAAGGGGCAAGCCCTCGCAAATTTTATCACAGAATTTACATACGACGTCAATCTTCCCACGGAAACACTCGAGAAACCTGCTTCAGAAATGTCAAAATTGTGGAAGCTTTATGTGGACGAGTCATCGAATGAGAATGGAGCAGGTGCGGGCATAGTTTTAATCAGTCCTGAAGGGCATAATATTCATTATGCGCTTCGCTTCAAATTCTCAGCTTCAAATAATGAAGCCGAATACGAAGCACTGATAGCTGGCCTAAAGCTCGCACAGGAAATGAAGGTCGAAGCAATCGCAGTGTATAGCGACTCCCAGCTGGTCGTCTGTCAAGTTAAGGGTGATTATCATGCGAGAGGAGAGAGAATGATGGCTTATTTGAAGAAGGTACAGCAGTTGTTCTTAACGTTCAGCACGTATGACATACAGTTTCTTCCTCGTATTAAAAACACCCGGGCAGATGCACTCGCTAAGCTCGCTTCAACAAAGGATGCAGAGTTATTGAAAGTAGTTCCCGTTGAATTTCTCATCTTACCGAGTATCGAGGTCGAACCCCAAGTGATTATGCCAGTCGATGAGGAACCATCGTGGATGGATCCCATAATCCAATATATACAAAGCGGCGATCTCCCTGAAGATAAAGACGATGCAAGGCGGCTTCGCATGAAAGCGGCTCGCTATATCATCCAGGATGAGCAACTTTATCGAAGGAGTTTCAGCTCGCCATTATTATTGTGCGTCACTGATCAAAAAGTACACTACATTATGAGGGAAATCCATGAAGGAATATGTGGGAATCATTCTGGGGGGCAAGCGCTCGTTAATAAGATTCTTCGACAGGGGTACTTTTGGCCAACTATGAAGAAGGATACATTGGAATTTGCTAGGAAATGTGATAAATGTCAGCGATTTGCGACCATTCCTAGAAAACCACATGTATCTTTAACTTCAATGACTAGTCTATGGCCATTTGCTGTGTGGGGAATTGATATTATCGGGATGCTTCCTTTAGCGCGAGGTGGTTTGAAGTATGCAGTGGTCGCAGTCGATTACTTTACAAAATGGACGGAAGCCGAAGCCTTGAGTACCATCTCCGCGAAGAAAATGATAGATTTCGTTTATAAATCTATAATCTGTCGTTATGGTATACCACATACCATAATTTCTGATAATGGGAAGCAGTTCGATTGCGACGAGTTCCGTGATTTCTACAATAACTTGGGCATCAAAAAGAGCTTCTCCGCTGTTGTTCATCCACAGGCCAATGGGCAGGTCGAAGCTATAAACAAAATACTCAAGCAAAATATAAAGACAAAGCTGGAGGAGCATAAAGGAGCTTGGCCAGAAGTACTTCCAGAAGTATTATGGGTTTATCGCACCACACAACGAACTACTACAGGAGAGAGTCCATTCTCCTTGGCTTATGGATATGAAGCAATGATTCCTATTGAAATTGGTGCGGGCTCCCTGCGGCGATCTGTTTATGAGCAAAAACAGAATGATGTGTTGCTGAGAGTTGAACTCAATCTTTTAGAAGAGCGATGTGAATAATCTTAGCTCCGAATTGCATCATACCAACGGCGTACTGCTCGATATTATAATTCCAGAGTAAAGGGTAGACATTTTGAAGTTGGAGATCTTGTCCTTCAACGTGTTCTATCTAATAATAAAGAGCATGGTGCTGGTGTATTCGGTCCTTCTTGGGAAGGACCTTATGTTATTGATGATGTCATTCGACCTGGAACATATCATTTAGCTCGCATCGGTGGACAAAAGGTCGAGCATGCCTGGAATGCTGAACAGCTTAGTCGTTATTATCAATAATTTTAATGAATATTTTCATGTTTTCGTCATCCATCAATAAAGATACTTATTTATTGTTTGCCATTCATTAATCGTCATTCGTTGTTTGTCATTCATTGATCGTTATTCGTTGTTCGTCATTCATCAACTCGGTTATTACTTCGGCTATTCTTCATTTATAGTTTTATGGCAGTTTTCGGACACCACAAAACTCGGGGGGCAGTGGGATCAGATCAGAGTTATCTCCTACTTGTTCCCTAAAGGACTATGCAAACGTCCATTTAGAGGAGACAGGGTTTTAGATCGTCTAAGTATCTAAGTCTCAGATCACTTCATCGACGTATCTGAATCTCCTTAAAATCCTAGGATTTTATCCTCGCTTCATGCCTCAGCATGTCGTATTACGCAATTTCCCTCCTCGAACAGAAAAGTAACTGAGCAAAATGTTTGTTGTTCGAAGTGATATATTGCTATGATTTATTTTGACATGGAACTTTTGAAATACAGTTAGAGTTTGCATCACTCGTATTAACTGTTTTCTTAAACGACCTAACCCATCCTAACGCTTAAAATTCGTTTTAAGTTAGTCAGATTTAAATCGCTAAAAGCGTACTGATCGATCACTTGTGATTGACTACTTAGTTAAAATTACTATCGTTTCGTATCACTATTTTGTAGGAGCATATAAGGAAGGAAAAATATTTATTAAAGCAAAAGGAGTCATCCATACAGAAAGGGGACAAAGCCCGCATTGTTTTAATATAAAAAACAAAAAAAGACTTCATGAGGCAGGGCTCGCGCCGTCATCGCCAGCTTTGTTTGTATCCTCCTTCCAGCTCTGAACAAGCTCGACCACATCCTCGCCAAGGATGGAGAAGTCAAAGTCCGGATGCTCACAGAATATGTTGAAGATGATGGTTGACGAGGCAATGTCACTAGCCTTATCTTCGAGTTCTTTGACCTCGGTCGCTTTGAACTCTTCGATGGCTTTGTGAACCGCCTCGGTGGTCGCTTCTCTCATACGGTCCAGATACTCAGAAACGACCTTCTCGAGCTCTTTGACCTTCTCCTCGAGATTTTCCTTGGCGAGTTTCTCCTTGTTTAGGTCTTCGAGCATATGTTGCTTCTCAGAGTGGAAGTTTGCTCTCTCCTCCTCCCAAGCCTTTTTCGAGTTCTCGAATGCTTGATATATTTCAACGACCTTCTCAGCTTTCTCCAAATATTCGAGAACTAGATCGTGCATCAGGATAGTAGCAGCCGCAGTCTAAAAAAAAAAAAATAGTATTATAAAAATCTCCAAGTCAACATCAAAAGTGAAAATTAAGAAGCTTACATTAGCCAGCATCCTCATCGCAGATCCGAAAGCGACCTTGGCGGAATGTCACTTTATTCGCTCCCAACCTTCTTCAGACGTGAAGCGGTCGATGAAGGCTGCACTCATACTAGCCTTCTCTGGTAGTTGGTTAAGGAGCGCGAAGAGTTCGTCGCCTTTATCTGCCAAGTTCGGTTCCGAAGAGGTAGCAACCTCGAAAGGGGGTTCTGAAGTGCTCGCTGGCTGAGATGGTTGAGGAGGAGGCGAGCTCGCTGGGACGTCCTCGAAGACGACTTTTCTCTTCTTCGAGTAGTCGACCTTCTCCTTCCCTTTTGATGGCGGCGTACTCTCGGATGTTTTGTTTTTTGCAATTGACTTGAGAGTTGATGGAGGAGCTCGCAGACCGCTTCCAATGACTATCTCTGTACAACAGAATGTGTTAGTGGGCGAGGAAACGAAATATAAAGGTAATTAGAATGAGCATGCAATTACCTTCTTCCTGTGGAACTGGTTGAGGAGCTGGTGGGGACACGGTCTCTGGAGACGAGGGCTCTGAGCGAGGTGGTGTGGCCGGTGCCTTTCTTTTTCTGATCCTGGAGGACGAGGTACCCAAGTCCGTCTTCTTCCTGGGCTTCTTCTTCGAGCTCGCTGGTCTGGAGGAGATAACCGGGGGTTTTGGGAACGCGGCACCCTTTGGAATCAGACCGCAAGCGACTAGGTTCTTCGATGTGCCTAGAACCTTCCAGTTAAATTCTTCAACTGGAAGCTCGTTGATCGCACATACTCTTGCGAGCTGATCACTGGAGAGTCTGGGTCGATCTCTATTATCTGCGATGACATTGGGAATGCGATCAGTATAAAGAATAAATATACAAACAAGATAGTAAATTGGAAGACTACCTACCGGGATTTTGGAAGAAGCCATTGGCTGCATAGTCAAAATGGAAAAATGGATTTTTCTATTTTTCCATGTTGTTGCGAACCCCGTAAATTGTTTTTATGGGTTGATTCGACCACTTGCTCGCATAGAAGAAGCCGAGATCCGACGGATTTGATTTCACTTGGTAGAACCAAGCGAACTCCTCAGGAGAAGGGGTTTCTAAACCTAATTTATGATACAAAATATACAAGCCTACTATATACCTATAAGTATTAGGGGCCAATTGAAAAAGGAAGACCCCATAGTAATCTATGATCGATTTTATGTACGGATGGAGGGGGAGATGCACACCGCATTTAAGAACTGCCTCAGAAAATGAAGCGAGTCCACGAGAGGGTGTGTGTGGACGGTTGAACTCCATTGGAAGATGCAGGGGGATAGCGATCTTGTAGCTGCTCACGATTTTGCTGAGTTTGTTCGGCGTGCAGCTCGTTCGAACATTGGTACATGACCAGTTTCCCTCAACGTACTGATACCTAGAAGAAAATGCGGGAGCATCCCTAATGTGTCTGGGCCATTGATGCTGGGGAAGATCGCCTATTCGAGGACTACTCTGTCTTGCCCCGGTTATTTCTATCTCAGGTTTGGGCTCGAGATAATCCTCAAGGTTAATGGAACTAACACTTGATTTGGATTCCCCAGAAAAGGCATTTCCTTCCCTAAATAGTTCCTCACTACTAGACATCTGAAAAGAAATACGCAGGGATTCAGATATTGAGGATTTCCACTATGCTAACATTCTGGGTATTTATCCTAAGGTTGCATTAAACAAACAAGTTTATTCCTAAATGGTCTACGGGTTCATCAGAAAGTGTTCGAGCAGTTCATCAGAAAGTGTTCGAGCAGTTCATCAGTAAATGAACTCAGTTCAGTAAGAATAAATTAGGGTATCAGACCCTAGAAATTCTTTTCATAGGATCATTTCTAAGTGATATCTAGTAATTCTACTCTACAGACTGAAAAAAAAGGGAGTATAAGGGGAACAAATCTCTTGTTTCACTTCGGTGAAATGAGTTTATTCCCAGATTGAAGTTATTTTCAAGAATGAAAGAAATAAGAAAAGACACTGACCTTTCTTCAGGAGAGGAAGGTTTGAGTCGATTCGAAACTTCGTCTGAGAAGAAGCGGTGATTTGAGCGACCTGGGAGAACGGTGCTAGGGTTCTGAGGATTTCTGATGTTTTCTGAGAGAAACAGTAAAATGAAACAGGAACAGATGGTTTCTGATATTTATAACCTAGGAACCGTTAGATCGCAGCCGTAGATCAGAGAATTTGAATTTTAAATCTGAAGGCTAAGGATTGCGCGGGATTTGAGTCTATCTGAAAAGTCAGGATTGTTTAAAATTTGAAAAGATTTGGTTTTAAAAGTGACGGTTGGTATCAATTAGGCTTCCTCGAATTTCGCTCTTAGCTACACGTGCTCTGTTCTGACAGAAAAAGATATGCGTGATCTTGAGAGATGAGATTTGGAATCTGACGGATCTTCGACTACTCAGATCACAAGTTTAAGTTATGACATTACAAGGTCGCATGGTAATTGGAAACTCCATTTCGTCCTAAAGAACTAATGGAGCTGGGGGGCAATTGTTGTGCGGTCTAAAATCCTAAGGTCGCATAAGGGTTATATGCGACCTCCTCCGTGAAGGTTATATGTGACCTCCTCCGTAATGGTTATATGCAACCTCTTCCACAGGTTTTGTGCGACCTTCTCCGTGCAGTTTTCCTTGTCAAACAGGAAACCTATAAGAAGAGGGAAACACGTAAATGCTATAAAGGAAACCTACAAGAAGAGGGAAACAAGTAAATGCTATGGAAGAATCCTACAAGGAAAGGGAAACTGAAGTATCCTATTTGTGATCAAGTAGTTATCCGTTTTGAAGGATTATCCAATTATATTATCCAGTTGTATAGTTACCCATTTTATACAATTAGAATCCTAGGGACATAAGGTTACCTTTACCTATATAAAGGGGACTCTATGTTCCGAAGGAGAGAACCAAGTCAGAGCAAATACAAAGTCACAGAGAACGAAGTTAGAGTATTCCAAGTTCTGGGTAGTCTAAGTCTTTAGTATTTCAATAGCTTTTCAGTCTTTCCAATTTCCAGACGAGTCTGTAACCTTGAGTGTTTGTTATTCTTCATAAAATAGTGAGAAGACAGTGGACGTAGGCTCATCTTTTTCGGGACTGAACCACTATAAAATCCTCTCTCTTCTTTTTTGCTTTGATTATTGATTCAATTCACACATACCACGTCTCTTGATTTTTTCTAAATTTATTATCGATAAAACCTCCGTCAATGTCAACAGAAACAAAATAGGAAAATAGCATAATAAAATGGCTCAAATCGCGGCTGGCTTAATTGACATTTCCATAATGCACAAAGATAACTTTGATACGTAATCCCATCACACCAAACTAGAACTTCAAACCCCGTCTGATTGAAAAAAAAAATATATATATAAATATATATAAAATAAAAATCCTTAAAACCCCACAGCTAGTCCTACCCCTAAGTTTAGATAGTTTAGGACAAAAATATCAATTCTTGTGTGACTGTTTTAGTCAAACAAAGCGTTTTTCTTTTTCTAATTTAAATTTCGGAAAGTCTATACTGTCTGTTAACAACACTTATTGTGCCATTCATCTTGTACGGACGAGCAATATTAAAAATATATAAATAAAAAAAAGGAGAAAAAGTGTATAGGATCCAATTATCAACTTGCGCATTTTAAAGGTTAAGTTTGAGACAAACTTAACTTTCAAATTAGTTGTCAGTTGTTACTCTCGTTTAACTTTTTTTTTTTTTCAAAAAAAGGAAAATACCAAAAAAATAAAAGAAGACAATTAGTTCACATATATGCCACTAGCATTTTAAGATAACAAATGTTTTACAGATTTGCAAGCGTTTTATTAGTTATTACTTTCCTAGTTGATCGAGTGCATCATATGTACATATCATGAGTAAAAAAAAATTGCATCGGAATATTCCTTTCAAAAAAAAAAAATTACATTGGAATACTTTATTTTTTACTTTTTGCTAAAATTATTGACATTGCAATCGTCATCGTACAACATTAATTGTAGGACTAACTCTAGCGATTTATACTGATAATATGCCATTTAATATGGGCTTGTTTTGTAATATGTCTTGTACTTTTTTTTAAAGGGAATAATTGGTAAATGTAATAATAATATTCTCGACTTTAAATTTAAAAAAAAGTTTTTTATTTCTTATTTAATCTATAAAATACATGTTACTAACTATTAGACCATTTTTTTTGGCTCAAAACTTTATATGACTAAGCTTAAAAATTTATAGCTAAAAGTCTAATTCACTTAGATCGTGTTTAATGCGTTACTTTGTGTTGTATTATATTTGTGATGTATTATATTGGGTTGTATTATTATTACAACATTATATTTGGTTTTGCATTATATTAAGATATTGTTTTAAAAGTTAATTTTTAAAAATACTATAAATTCATTATAAACTGTTTTTAAAAAGTTATTTAGAAAATATCACTCTAAAATTACCACTTTTTAAAAGATATTTTTAAAATTACAACTTTTAAAATTTTATTTAGAAAATACCACTTTTAAAAGGTATAAAGTGACATGAGACAAAGGAAGGAGAGAGAAAGGGATGAGAGAGAAATTAAGAAAAGAGAAAGTGATGAAATAGAAATTTAAGGATAGAAAGTATTGTATATCACTATATTATAATACAATGTAATACATACATTTTTTTTCTATATTAGATAATATTCTTCGTGTTGTATTAAATTTTGATATCATATTAAATAATATAATATAAAAGTACAACCAAATACAATATTGTATTTAATTAATTAAATACAAAGTCATTATATAGTATATCAAACATGACAAGATCAAAATGAAAATATAAGATATTTCACAACTAAAACTTTAAAAAAATGGACATTTAGTTATAATTTTTAAAATATAAACATCTACTTAAACTAATTTAAAAAATTAATTATCAACCTAGTTGTCTCAAATATATATGTATGAGTATATGACAAATGATTAATCTATTGGTGCATTGGGTGCAAAATTTTGGGACAAAAAATATATTGAGAGAGCAACCAACCAGAATTGAGTTTTATTTTGACAACTGGGCTTTTAGTGGTCGGCGTTGGGTATGGACCCGGGGGTTAGAGAGTCGTCTTCTCAAGGTGATGGACTATCTCTTGATGGGCCAGTTGTGAGTCACTGGGCCTCATTGAGCGCGATGTGGAGGAGTCGATATGTGCACCTTCCCTATCCCAAAAGGACTAATCTCAGATTCTCAATTATTGGATATATGTATTTAAAATTGTAACTTAATATTTTTTTTTTTCCTTTCAAAAAAATTGTAAAATAATAAAAATATTAATAAATAATTGGAGGAAGAATATTATTAATTTAACATGCATGTTGAACTTTTGTTAATCAATAATATTAAACATTCAAAAATGAATTATAAACAATGGAACAAATGTTCGTGATTGAGCAAAATGTTCGTGAATAATCGTGATTGACTCTAACATCGCACTCTGTTTTGTAATAGAGCCGCTGAAACTTTCTTATACGTGTCTTGTTATCATAACATTCAGTGGATATAAGAGATAAGTGGTCCGAGAAATATCCAAATAAAAGTTCACATTTGACGTACATTCACGGATAATTAAGAAAGTGTTAAGTAGCGAAATACCACTTCTAAAGTAATCTAAATTAACATCATTTTTTTGGGGCTTTGTTAACCATCACTCTTTGGCTTTCAACCGCTAAACTTCTCACTTGGAATTCTTTTGGAAGAAAACTAGAGTGGATGACCACTTTTTTTAAGTAATGTCGTTCTTTTAAATTTTATAGCTAAAATGGATCTTTTGTTTTTCTTAATTTGTCCTTTTTAAAAGATAATAATATTTTTATACCTTATATTTTTTGAATATTTATTCAATTTATACATTCAGTTTTAGTTATTATTTGTCTCTCATATTTTAAATTCATTACAAATTTATACCTTTTTTAGGCCATCTCTAACCCATAATGCCAAAATAGTGTAACTTTTAAACCAAAATGGTGTAACTTTCACACTATTTTATAAGTTAAACTTCAATTAATTATACCAAAAGTTACACTAAAAAGAATATTCTCTTTCTATTTTTTATCTTTTTCAGTCCTTCAACAAATAATTTATTTTACAAACTACTACATCTATATATTACTTGACACATTATTGCAAATTATTAGAAAAAAATATTCTAATAAATTAATAATTCTAAAAATTAATAAATTACTTTTAATTAACTAAATATTGCATTTAATAAAACATTAGAAAAAAAACACAACATTTAAACCACAAATAAGACAAAAAAAGATTAATGTTGATGTTGTTTTTGTTTCTTGCAGCACTTCTTGTTTTATTGTTTTAGTTTATGCCTTATTTGCTAAAATGTTGTTAGAAACTTAGCTATGTTGTATTTGCTAAAATATTATTGGAATTTCAGTTTATATTGGCATTTAGTGTTAATTTTCTGCATATTATAAAATTTTTAGATCATGGATTTTAATGAGTAATTATATTTTAATAATTATTAATATTTGTATTATTTAGTTTAAATTATAATCAAATTAAATTAAATAATTATAGATAGCAAAGGTTAATAAAAAAGGATATGTTGAGAATAAATTTGTAGGAAGTTATGAAAGTCGTGGTTATTGAGAAAATAAAAAAATTTAAATGGCATTACAACAAATTTAGTGTAAAAGACAATGTTTGGAGAGGATTTTTAATAACAAAATGGTATTTTGCACCAATTTGGTGCATGCAGCACTTCTTATTTTATTGTTTTAGTTTATGCCTTATTTGCTAAAATGTTGTTAGAAACTTAGCTATGTTGTATTTGCTAAAATATTATTGGAATTTCAGATTATATTGGCATTTAGTGTTAATTTTCTGCATATTATAAAATTTTTAGATCATGGATTTTAATGAGTAATTATATTTTAATAATTATTAATATTTGTATTATTTAGTTTAAATTATAATCAAATTAAATTAAATAATTATAGATAGCAAAGGTTAATAAAAAAAGATATGTTGAGAATAAATTTGTAGGAAGTTATAAAAGTGATAGTTATTGAGAAAATAAAAAAATTTAAATGGCATTACAACAAATTTAGTGTAAAAGACAATGTTATATTGGAGAAGATTTTTAATACCAAAATGATATTTTGCACCAATTTGGTGCAATGTTGGGAGATGCCCTTAATTCAGACCCCCCAAATTGAACTAGTTAGTTTACTAAAATACCCATTAAAATTAATAACTAATCAAAAAAATAAAATACGAATTAAAAAAACTCAGAAAAAGAAAACCACTTTATACTATTCTTCAGGGTCTTCCCCTCTCTCCTCTCTGATCTCTCTCTCTCTTAAACCCTGAAAACAGAAAAATGGCCAGAGAGCAAGGCTGAGTTGTGCCTTGCCCAGCGAGATGATGTGGAGGCCGAGATTGGGTTTGGTTCAAGATCCATTATTTGTTGTTTGATGGATTTTGTGTTGTTTTAAGAAATTATTTGATGGGTTTGGCTCGCAGTTGGTTTGCATGTTATTTGATGAGTTTCTAGGATTTAGAAGAGGAAGGGGAAGGTAGACTGATATGAAATATGTACGGAGGAAGAGCAAAGAGCATGAAGCACAGAGAAGAGAGTTTTTGTGGGTTCGTTATTACTTTGATCTATGAAATTTGGGAAATTTTCATTGAATTTTTCGTTTGATTATTTTTATACAAATTCGGGAGGTTTTTTTTTTTTTTTGGGGTGGGGGAGAGCTTATGACCTAATAGCTTACAGGTTCGTACAAGAGGAAATGACTACAGAAATTAATGGAGGATGCTTGGAAATTTGCCTTCAATTAATAAAAGATGTTTTGATTCAATGTATTTGAGTTCCAGAGCACTTTCAACAGTTGAGAAATCTTTCTGGTGCTAGTTTCCTAGGGATGAAGAGAGAGAAAATGGGAAAGAGGATGAATAATGGATCGATGGAAAGTAGCGAGACGGGAAGCCAAATAATTCTTTTTAATTGGAAATTATTTTTTTACTTTTAAATATTTTGTTAGTTTAATAACTAATTTTAATTTAGTTTGATGTTAAATTAAATTTTAAAGAATATTTTGGTAAATTTTGAGTCAAAATTGTCATTTTACAAATAGAAGGAAAATTAAAAAAAGAAACAAAAGATATTATCCCTTTCTTTAATAGGATATGTATAAATATATATATTTATCAATTTATCCTTTCACTCTTCTTTCTTTTCATCTCTCTTGTATGAACGTGTTCTTTCTCTCCTCTGTTCCTGTTTTGCTTCCTTCCATGGCTTAGTCTCTCTGCTTTCTCTTTCTTGTTCTCTTTCTATCCGATATATATCTCTCTCTCTCCCTCTCTCTTTGCTGGTAACTTAGACTTTGATATTTTCTCTAGTGGTGTGTTCGCGTTCCCGACAATCTTCTTCATTGGTGTCTTTTTTGTTGCCATTGGGAAATTTACCGATTGATTTTTGAAGGTATGTTTTGATTTTACTAGGTCAATTTTTCAATTGATTTGGTTTTATATTTGGGGATTTTGATTTTTATTACTAATTTGTATTGCTATTATAGTTAATTTTTATTAATTCTTGTTTTCGTTAGTAATATTTGTTGATTTGTATATTTTTATGTCTTTTTTGAACAATTTTTCGTAATTGAAATTTTTTTCTATTTAGTATATATAATTATGATTATGATACATAAAACTTATGTAATAGTATATAATATCCATGTACTATAGCTTGTGTGTTGATGAATATTTTCATTATTTTTTGTATGGTATATATAATTATAGCCGTGGTATTGTGGGACCCGTTCCCAAACTATACACCACGTGGACGATTAAGCGACAGAACAAGTCAAAAACGAGACCTACCATCCAATAGCTGTCGAGAGTGATTAGCTAAAGACCACGCGAGTCACACGTGATACCATATCGGCTATTGGGCTTCCCAAGGTTAGGGCCAAGCCCATCACAGACCCTGAATGGGCCCGGCCCAGTCCGACCCTTACCTCTACAGCTGGGAGGTCGGAAACCCCAAGTGTCTTCTACCAGAATACAATGGAGAACAGCTTACAACTCCAGACCCAGACAGAGCATTAAATGCGACCTAGGATTGGTGGGCGCAAGGGGCAAGCCGCCCTAGCAGAACAGCGATTTGTCTAAATCTCACCCCTGACAGATTCAAGCTGTAGAAGACGGCGGAAACCAGGCTATAACAACACAGAGAAGATCACGGTAATCTCGGCCCGTGATCTCTGGGAAAAGCTTTGAGGAGAAAGGTACTCAGTCCTGAGATTGAGACCCGCATGGGACACAATCTCAGGACTATACATATATGAGCCATGCATTCCCGAGAGGAACATGTACGCTTACAAAGAGAAGTATATAAAAAAGCTTATGAGCAAGAAACAAACATATACTCATACAGATCTAATTCCTTGCTATCCAAAATCAAAGACTGAACACTGACTTAAGTATCGGAGAGTCTTTGGAGGTGGCCACCCATGCCTCTCCGACTCTGCCTGAAGTTCAGAGCACTTTGGGAAATCGAGGACACGTGGACAGTTAGAGAATACATCATCAGCGGTTCAGAGACATGTGGACAGCTATTGAGAAACCGTTCCAACAGTTTGGCGCCGTCTATGGGAAACAACGGTTGAGTGTGAGAAAAAGAGTAGGAGACTCACAATCGCGCTCTCTGTGAACAAAAAGCCATACAACATCTGATGGCACCCTCAAGGATGACAACCAGGAGCACACGTCCCAACGCCGAAGGGAGCTCCCGAGAAGCACGACCAGATCTGGAACAGAAGCTGGATCAGATGCTTGCCGCCCTGGCGGAAGCAAACCGGAAGGCAGAAATGGCTCACGAGGCCGTCCTGGGTTTAAGGGACGAAGTCGCAGAGGTACGCAAAGATAACGCCTGCCTTGAAGGGCTACTGGCGAGCGAAGATAGGACCCAGCAGAGAGAAGATTTTGACGAAGAGGTCCAGCAAGAATTCGGAAGTCAACCGCGAGGAGAAGCTTCCGCACCCTCCAGATCGCGTATGCAAGGGGCACGTCAAAGCCAGTCGAGACCCCTCCAAACCAGGGGTGCAATGGGCGGAAGACGCCATGGAAGCCCAGGAGGTACGCCTCCCGACTGGAAGCAAGAGATGAGGGCGGAGTTGGGTAAGAGACTCGGGGCCCATCACAGCCAGACCCCTGACGATCTGGCAGAGCAAACTGTGCGAGGGATCAACCGGACGGCTTTTGCCGACTGGATCCAGATGGAGCCCAAGCCGAGGGACTTCACGACCTCAACCTTCAGGCCGTTCGAGGGAAAAACCGACCCCCTCGACCACATATACCACTTTCAGCAGAAGATGGCTTTGGAAACCAGGGACGAGGCCGTGATCTGTAAAGTCTTCTCTGCGACCCTGGCGAGACCAGCCCTGCTGTGGTTCAGACAGCTTCCGGAAAAATCCATAAACAGGTTTGAAGATTTCTACAAACTCTTCTTGAAGCAGTACGCAAGTATACGGAGACAGCAAAAAACCATGCGAGACCTGGACCAATTAGAGCAGGCTGCAGATGAGTCTCCGCGAAAGTACCTCTCGCGCTTTCTCGAGGTAATGTCCTTGGTCCATAATGCCGACTCGGTCCAAGCCCCAGGCTCATTCGTCAGGAGCCTATAGCTAGGATCAATGCTATCAGACCACCTCCTCTTGAATCTTCCGTACGATATGGCGGACGTCCAAGCGAAGTCGAAGGGGGTATTCAGGGTGCTGGAAAGCCACCAGAAGGCGCCCAAGACCTCCGCCGCGATAACAACGACGCCAGTACAAATCCTGGCTCCGCAAGGGGTGAAGAGGCCCTCGCCGGGCCAAGGGCCGGCCCCGAAGCAGGAAGCCCCTAACCGTGACAGTCAGGAAGATGGCAAGAGGAGGAAGACGTCTCGCGACCCCCTGCCGAGGTATGAGCTCAACATGCCGATCGACGTGATCTACCTCCAAAACAAGGACATGGGCATTTTCAAAGACCCGCCCAAATCTGGCGTCCCTGAGCATATGAAGAACAAGAGCAGGTATTGCCAGTTTCACAAAGACTTCGGACACGACACCGTCTGCTATCACAGCCTTTACGCACAGGTCATGATGGTGATCCACGCGGGCAGGTTGAAACAGTACGTGAAAACCGGCGGAGCCCAGCCACTGGAAGACGTCACCAGGTCTGAAAAAGGGAAGCAGATCCAAGCCTCTGGGTCACGAGAGCAGACCCTGAGAATAGTGCCGACCATAGTGGGTAGACCAGAGCCGACCCAAGATCAAGAGGAGAGGGAGAAATGCCTCAAAAGAACTGAAGGAAGGGTGAAGCGCCTGAGGGGGATGAGCCACTCCATCAACCATTTGACGTCGGGAGAGAGCTGCACCTCTGCCGCCCCCATCGTTTTCACCCAGCAAGATTTAACTACAGTGCGCCAGCCTCACGACGACCCCTTGGTGATTAAATTGCAGATCGGCTCCGCATTAGTCGGAAGGGTCCTGGTCGACGGTGGAAGCAGCGTCGATATCCTGTTCCTCAGCACATTCGAGAATATGAGTCTAGATCGAAGCGCGCTCAGGCCGACCTGTCAGCCGCTGTTCACTTTTGACAGCACGAGGGTCTGCCCTTTGGGCGTCGTGACCCTGAATGTCTGCGCTGTTGAGAGATGTTTGGACGTGGATTTCGTCGTCATTGACTGCCAGTCCTCCTTCAACATCATCATGGAAAGGGGATGGATCCACGCCATGCATGGGGTCACTTCCACCCTCCACCAGGTCTTAAGATGTCTATCAAAGGACGGTAACTACACGGTAGACATCAGGGGAGACCAGGCCTCCGCAAAAAAATGCTTTTCAACCGCACTCAGGGGAGCCGACGCGGGTGCAAGCACTGCAACCGGCCAAGGATAGCAATCAAAGGACCGCCTGCTAGCATACATGAAGCGAATCGAAGAGGAGTTTGACGGTCCGGAATCCACGATCGAGGAGCTGGTAGCGGTCCCTTTGAAAGAGGCAGAGCTAGCGAAGGTGGTTCTACTCGGGGCCTTACTACCCGAGGAGTAAAAGAACGAAATGTTGGGATTCCTGAAGCGAAACGAGGACGTTTTCACGTGGTCCCATGATGACATGCCCGGGATAGACCCCGCACACACCTGCCACCAGCTGAACATAGATGACAATTTTCCGTCAGTCAGGCAGAAGCCCCGAAGGTTTGCACCAGAGAAAAACAAGGCGATCAACAAGGAGGTAAAGAAGCTGCTGGAGAATGGTCTGATCAGGGAATGCGTGTACCCGCATTGGATCTCCAACCCGGTAGTGGTGAAGAAGAAAAACGGCGACGACTGTATTTGCATAGACTTCACCAACCTGAACAAGGCCTGTCCGAAGGATAGCTTCCCCCTACCAAGAATCGACCAAATGGTAGATGCGATGGCGGGATTCAACAGAATGAGCTTTTTGGATGCCTATTCTGGGTACAACCAGATCCCCCTGTACGCGGAAGACTAGATCCATATGGCTTTTATCACAGAGCGGGGTCTGTACTGCTACAGGCGCATGCCGTTTGGCTTTAAGAATGCGGGGGCAACCTACCAAAGGTTCATAAATAAAATGTTCACCGGGCTATTAGGGGAGACTATGGATGTCTATATTGACGATGTGGTCGTGAAGAGCAGAGAAGATTCAGACCATCGGAGACACCTAGACGAATGTTTTCAGATTCTGAGGCAATATCGGATGCGTCTGAATCCCAAGAAATGTGCGTTTGGGGTGTCCTCCGGTCAATTCATGGGACATATCATGAGCAGGAGGGGTATTGAGGCAAACCTGACCCAGCTGACCTCGATCGCAAATGTGCAGAGACCCTCGACCGTTCGGGAGGTCCAACGCCTGGCCGAAAAGATAGCCGCCCTCAGCCGATTCGTCTCAAAGATGTCCGACCGGTGCAAGCCTTTCTTCCAATACTTGAAGAAAAGCTCTACTGTCGTCTGGGGGGAGGAATAGGATAGGGCACTAACAGAGCTCAAGCTTTATTTGAGTCACCCACCTATCCTGGCTTCCCCAGCAGAAGGGGAGCATCTGTATGCCTCTTTAGCGGTATCCGAAGTAACAATTAGCGCCGTACTGTTCATCGAGGAAGACGGCAAGCAGAAACCAGTGTTTTACATAAGCCGCATGCTCCTAGATGCCGAGACACGATACAGTATGACAGAAAAGCTGGTCCTTGCTCTGGTCAACGCTAAAAAGAAACTCCGGCAGTACTTTGAGGTACACTCGGTCACCATGTATACAGATTTCCCTATCCGTCAAATTTTGGCCAAGCCAGACTTGTCGGGACGACTAACCAAATGGGCCATCAAGCTGGGAATATACGATATCGAGTATCGACCTAGAGCGGCGAATAAAGGACAGGTCATGGCGGATTTTCTGGTGGAAATCGAACCCTTCGGCGAACAGCATGACCCGTGTCAGATGTCTCAACTCCGCCCCCTTCAGCGGCCTGGATGCTCCACACCGACGGATCCACGAATGCTTCAGGGTCAGGTATCGGGATAGTCTTGCAGACCCTAACGGGTCTCAGAATTGAGAAGGCGTTGAGGCTCGGCTTCCAGGCGACTAACAATGAGGCGGAGAACGAGGCACTGCTGCAAGGCCTTGAGCTGGCACTGCACTTCGGAGTGGAGGATATCGCAGTAAAGACCGACTCGCAGTTGATCGCGGGTTAGGTCAAGGGAGACTTCGAAGTAAAAGAACCGAGGTTACACAGGTACTTCTCCAAGGTAATGGGGGCAAAGGCTCGTTTCGGCAATTTCAATATCGAACCAATCCCCAGGGAGATGAACGAGAGGGCCTACGAGCTAGCTAAGAGTGCGTCAATCGGGGGTATGACTAGAAGCATAGAAGTTCTCCTAGAAGGCGAGAGCATGGAAGACCCCCCGCAGACCCCTGCACACCATGTGTTCGCAACCGGAACTGCTGACGAAGGGTGGATGAAACCCATCACCCAGTATTTGACGTTGGGGAACCTAGCCGCGGAACCCCAAGAAGCAAGGTCGGTCAGGTTGAAGGCGGCCAGGTACTCGATGGTGGGGGAACGATTATACAGGAGATCGACGATGGGACCGATGCTGTGGTGCATAGGTCCCGATGAAGCGCAAAAGCTAATGGAGGAAATCTACGAGGGAGTATACGGCAACCACTCCGGCTGACGCAGCCTCGCCCACAAGGCTCTAACGGCTGGATACTTCTGGCCATACATGATGACAGAGGCAGCCCGATTCATCAACAAATGTGATAAGTGCCAGAGGTTCACCCCAATGAAATGCCAGCCCGCGGAGGTACTTCATTCGAACATAACCCCATGACCGTTTGCCAAATGGGGTCTGGACATCGTCGGAGAGCTCCCTAGAAGTCTAGGGGGAAGGAGGTATGTCCTGTTGGCCACGGATTACTTCACCAAATGGGTAGAAGCTGAAGCCTACGCGACCGTTAGCAAGACAGACATGATTAACTTCATCTGGAAGAACATAATCCGTCGGTTCGGGATTCCGAAAGAGATACACGCCGATCATGGCACGGAGTTCGAAAATGCTAAGGTCAAAGAGTTGTGCGAGCTGTATGATATAAGGCTCAGTTTCTCTTCCGTGAATTACCCTTAGGGGAACGGTCAAGCGGAGGCAACAAACAAAGCTATATTCAGCAACGTCAAAAAGAATCTGCAGGAGGCTAAAGGCAAGTGGTTAGAAGAGCTGCCGGCCGTTGTATGGGCTCATCGAACCACGGAGCGGAGGTCGACTGGAAGAACGCCATTCGCCATGGTCTACGGATTAGAGGTTGTGATCCCGACCGAGGTCGGCCTCCCGACCCTCCGCTCCGAAGTGGTAAAAGATGCCCCTTTAAACGAACTCTAGCTAAGCCACAACACAGACCTCCTGGAGGAAACGAGAGACATGACCCTGGTCCACCTGGCTTCATACCACTAGCAGACTAGGTCCTACTATGCAAAAAAGATTAGTGCTCGATGATTCGATGCCGGGGATTGGGTCTTGAAAGTTAGAACAGGAAATTCCTCGAAACTGGACTCCAATTGGATCGGACCCTATGAAGTGATCAAAGCACTCGATAATGGTGCGTATATTCTGAAAGAGCTTAAGACCGGGAAAAATCTGCCGAACACGTGGAATGCTCAGCACTTGAAAAAGAATCACGTGTAAGACATATACATATGATGTAAGACCATGTGAATTCTTATATTATTAAGAGGCTTAAATCAAAAACAGGTCAAGTCCCCGTTTTGCGGCATGGATTCATCTTTTTGGATAACTATGGAAAATGGGTCTGTCCACAGTAACAGACCCCACGCACTATTCATGCGAGAGAACCTTATGAACACTTATATTATTAAAAGTCTTAATTCCGAAACAGGTCAGGTCTTCTGCCACACGGAAAAAGGTCTGCCCATAGTGGCAGACTCAACGTTTAATTTGCATAAGCAAAAAGGGCATACCAGGCTACTACGGAAAAGGGTCCGCCTACAGTGGTAGACCCCACGCCTCAGTTGCACAAGCAAAAGGGGCATACCAGGCTACTACGGAAAAGGGTCCGCCCACAGTGGCAGACCCCACGCCTCAGTTGCACAAGCAAAAGGGGGATACCAGGCTATTACGGAAAAGGGTCCGCCCACAGTGGCAGACCCCACGCCTCAGTTGCACAGGCAAAAAATCATACCGGGTTGCCACGAAAAAGGGTTCTACCACAGTTGCAGACTATACGCATTACTCGCGCAAAAACGCTCGTACTATGGGAGTCATGTCGCTCGTCGACGACCCGAGAAAACGTACGAAGAGGAAACTGCTGTGCAACAAAAACTTGCCAGCAGACCTCAAAAACGCTCGTACTATGGGAGTCAC
>JXTB01000829.1:0-49904 GCA_002914805.1 Parasponia andersonii | reverse complement strand
GTGAAGACAAAAATTAAGATTAAAGCCAGTTTATTATGTCCTAAAAATACAAAGCGCACGGTTAATAGCAGTATGCACTCTTAAGCCCTACTTACGGGATGCAGGTCTAGAGCGGACCCTTAAGGAGACGTCGGAGTGATAGTGCCCTATTTGTTCCCAGTAGGAGCCGAGCCCAGGCCTTCTCATTTGCAACGACGGGTCTAAAAAATGGTCGACTAATCCCTGAAGCTGGTTCCGAGCACGATCCCATTTGGGGTCGGAGAAGTCCAGCCACACGCGTGGGTCGAACTCTGCCAAAACAAGTTATAACAAGAGTTATATCTCCATGAAACCGGATGAGTCAAAACTTTCACCCCTATCTCCAGAACTAATTTTGGTAGTCATGACCCGAGGAAGACTTACTAGTAGTCCGAAATCGAGTCCTTACAATTATTTATACAGACGGTCGGACGCGATCAACAAAGAAAAAGAAAACAGACTAAAAATAATGGCACGTTTCTTATTATTTATTCAAAGGATTACAATGAATATCAGCTTTACAAATATACAAAGTTTGAGGTCCTAGTTACCTCTGTCCAAGGGGGCGCGGCCAACCCCGGCGCTTGGACCAGCCTCAGTGAAGGGCGGCGTGGCCGGGTCGGATTCGTCACTAGAAACAATGACCGCGCCAGACCTCTCACCGGTTGAGACCCCGAGACTAGGCTGAGCATCTGGGGCCTCTGAAGTTCGATCTGGCAGACCGGAAGCGGGGACAAGCTCTATGGCACCAGAAACAGATGTAGAGGGCCCCTCCTTTTTCGCGGCAAGCATCTTCAGCACGTCAACCAGATACGTGATACTGATCTCATCCCCGAGCTACTACATATAGTGCTTGACGGAGTAGTGGTCCCTCTCGATGCCTTTCTGATCATCAAATTGGTCTGGCGTTACCAACTCGGTGTGGCCTTCGAACTCTCTATTCTCCCAGACAGACCTGTAACTTTCCGCAGAAAGGATGTCCACCTGCCTCTGGTACCTCATCTTCAGTTTATCCGCGTCCGCCAATCTATCCCTCAGCGCCGCCAGCCTGAGCTCCGCTTGCCACTGCGATAAATTGACCAAAAAAGTGTTAATACCGGCAAGGTCCTCGCAGTGTTTGCGAGACATCTCCACCTGAGCACCCATCAGATTCTTGTGATCCAAGAAGAGACATCGGTTTACCTCGTTAAATCGGTCAAGTTTGCGTCACAGAGAGTGGGCCTCAAGCTTGGCTGTCGCCTCGGCTTTTCTCACTTCCTTAGCATCCTCAACAGCCCTATCACGAGCGATGAAGGCCAGCCCCCTCTCTACCCCGACGCTCTGTAACTCTTGTTCCTTGACCCTTAGCTCGTTCTGGGCCAGTCTGGCGGCCTCGGAGTGGGCAAGTTTGTTAGCCTCCGCCTCAGCCAGTCTCGCGGCCAGCTCCTCGTGTCTATCCCCCTCAGCGCTCAGAGCTTGAGCCACCGCACTGCTGACCCTCGCCTCCTCGAGGCTTCAATATAAGTCAAAGTCAGACCTCAATTAGGCGAGGGCGGCCTCGCTGCGCTTGACCAGCGCAGAGTGGGAACTCAGCTCCTCGGTCAAATCCTTGATCCGAGCGGAGTAGAGAGACTGGATGGCGGCCAGCTGCAGGTTAGATAAAAAAAAAGGGGAAGGTTCAGCGTTTAGCAAAGGTGCTGAAAAATATAAAAGCAACCAAACGGACCAAACCTGAGCGAAGGTACGCTGGGTGACCAGCTCGACATTCTCCAAAGAGAGCGCCTCTAGCTCCGGCTCTGCGGCTGAACTCTCTATTTGAGCGTCGATCGCGCCAGGGAGACACGGCCCAACCTGGCTAGCCGTGAGGGCACCTTCTCCGCCCGCCGGGCACACCTCTGAGGCAATGGCGGAAGGGACAGAGAGAAGTCCGGCGCCATCAGGAGCACCATCGGCTACAGATGGAGGGGGGCATCTCTTCTAGACAGGCCGCTGCGCACTGACCTTTTTCTCCTTAGAAGGGTCAGCGTCGCCCCGTCGTCGTCACTGTCGGAGGAGGGCACAACCCTGCCCCTCTTCTCCACCCTGCCCTCTTCTTCGTTGGAGGAACTGACCTCGCGTTGCCACTTTGTGGGGACTGAGGGAGGGTAGGATAGTCTAGATTTTAATCTCGGAGCCCCCCACTGAGCTCGGCGATCTCTCCACCGAGGCTAACAGCGCTCGATTTTGAACCGGAGTCAAGGGTGGAGGAGATTGCTGCAGCAGACCCCCCAGCCAGACTCGGCGTCATCTCTTCCCCCAGCGCGATCTGTGTGGTAGACGGTCCGCCGGATGGAGTTCCGCCTGCATCGGAGCGAGGGACTGCTGGCTTTTCACCTCCTGAAAGCACCACGAGGCATCGGCCAGCGGGTGCCTTAGTGCAGGTCTTGTGTGCCACGGCTCCCCCCTTGACGGGTGAGGGGTCAGCCAATGGGCCTGTCTCAGAATCTGCGGAGAACAAATAACATGTTTAACTCACAGTCACAATCCGACCCATGAAACTCAAGGATGCGAAAACGAACTCACCCTTGGCCTTCTTGGGGGCGGCGGCCTCCTCACTGCGGAGCCTGACGCACACCGCGGCCACAAGCCTCACGGCCTCCTCGAGCTCGTGGCTAGACGGCGCCACCAGGTCGTTGGAGCCCGCTAATTGGCTTGAAGCCGTAACCTGCCGACCCACCATGGCAATTCTGTCATGCTCATCCCAGCAGAATCGATTCAGGGCAGAGGCGTCAAGTCGGCTCCGCATGTGCTTGGTGATGACCCAGGTATCCAGAGGGAATGGGAGGTATGAAACCATCCTGGGCATCATGTTCATCACCAGGGGGTTGAGGACGGCCTGGATGTGTCGGCAATCCCCGGGAGATCCGAAGATGACTATCCCCTCCAGGCTTTTGAGCTGCCCCGCTGACAAACGCGGCTCGAACCTATTCTTTCCGCCAAGGCTGCACAAGACAAAATAACGTGAGTAATAACAGACAGGGAGAACACAGACCCGAAAATTACGACCTAGCACTTACTCTGCAGGAAGGCTGAGGGAACTTGGAAGTGCTCGCCGTTCACCTAAGGGGAGCACCATGCCCCTCCAACGGTGTATAGCCTGGTGTGAGAGTCCCATTATTTGTCCGACCGTGGCAAGCCCCAGAAGATGTGACGTCCTGGCAGCGGTTGGAGGTAAAAGGTGGGGTAGGAGCCTTTCTTGGGGATGAGGGTAAGTTTTTAAGCATAAAAGACCACCTCCAGGTCAATATGCAAATTATAGATTATTGACAGGGTGGAAAGCCCCATCAGAATCATGACCCCATTTGCATTTAATTGCATCGGGTGGATCCCAGTCAAGGAGAAAAATTGGTAGACCAAGGGAGGAAAGGGGAATCGCAGCCAGTCCAGATGCTTTCTGCCCAGGATGATGGAACCCTAGGGGGCACAAGGATGAAGATACCAGTCCGTCGGGCCCTCAACCCGTTGGAGCGTCACTCCTCTAGGGAGGTAGAGCTGCCTCCTCAGTGAATCCAGCTCTGAATCCACGACGAGGTGCAATTCCTGGTTTTGACTCGAAGCCATTGTTCTGAATACGACTGAAAGAATAAAAGTCTCTAGAGAGGAAGGAAACGGAAACCCTAGGATTTTATGAGGCTAGAATGACTGAAGATTTTAGTAAAGTGGTAAATGAATGCAATTGCGGCTTTTATAGAGGGGGGAGCCAAAGAGTTTTTCTGGAAAAAGGAGATAATAAGGAGACCGAATAGTCGGAACTTCAAAATTCAAACAGGTTTCGTGATATAGGATGGCGTGCCTCCGCATTGGTAAGGGGAAACCACGTGCATCCCCCAGATTGGAGGAACGGATAAACGATTTCCCTACTTGATGGATACGAGTCCATCAAGTAGGGAAATGGGGGCGGTTATGGGACCCGTTCCCAAACCATACACCACGTGGACGATTAAGTGGCAGAACAGGTCACAAACGAGGCCCACCATCCGACAGCTGTCGAGAGTGATTAGCTAAAGGCCACGCAAGTCACACGTGATACCACATCGGCTATTGGGCTTCCCAAGGTTAGGGCCAAGCCCATCACAGACCCTGGACAGGCCCGGCCCAGTCCGACCCTTACCTCGACAGCTGGGAGGTCGGAAGCCCCAAGGGTCTTCCACCAAAATACAATGGAGAACAGCTCACAACTCCAGACCCAGACAGAGTATTAAATGCGACCTGGGATTGGTGGGCGCAAGGGGCTAGCCGCCCTAGCAGCACGGCGATTTGTCCAAATCTCACCCCTGACAGATTCAAGCCGTAGGAGGCGGCGGAAACCAGGCTATAACAACACAGAGAAGATCATAGTAATCTCAGCCAATGACCTCTGGGAAAAGCTTTGAGGAGAAAGGTACTCAGTCCTGAGATTGAGACCCGCATGGGACACAATCTCAGGACTATACATATATGAGTCATGCATTCCCGAGAGGGGCATGTACGCTTACAAACAGAAGTATATAAAAAAGCTTATGAGCAAGAAACAAACATATACTCATACAGATCTAATTCCTTGCTACCCAAAATCAAAGACTGAACACTGACTTAAGCATCGGAGAGTCTTTGCAGGTGGCCACCCCTGCTTCTCCGACCCTGCCTGAAGTTCAGAGTACTTTGGAAAAGCGAGGACACGTGAACAGTTGGAGAATACATCATCAGCGGTTCAGAGACACGTGGATGGCTGTTGAGAAACCGCTCCAACAGGTATATAAGATTTACGTTGTGGTATGTGATATCTTTGTTTTGTAGTATGTGTTAATGAATACTTTTATTATTTTTATGTTTGGTTTATGAAATTTATCGATCATGTACCAAATTATATCTACTGTAAGTTTATCTACCGAATAATAGGATATTAACACAATTTAAAAAGTTTATCTAACTTAGTATTAAAATTATACCCATATACATAATTTTATCTACTATAATCTTAAACTTATTTATCAAAAACTATTAATACATTAACACAACTAAAAATTTTATCTATTATAAAAATGCCAAATTATCTATCATTTTTCATAGTAAAATTTTTACCATTTTGATTTTTATTGATAATTTCTGTTGTTTTTATAGTTAATTTTTTGTTTTATTGTCTTTTTGTTAGTAATTAATGTTGATTTGTTTATTTCTTTTGAGTTATTTTTTGTAATAGGAGATTTTTTTTTTTATCGATTCATAGTTGTAGTATATATGATTTCTATGATTGTAGTATATATGATTTCTATGATTTATAGAAATGGTAGTTTTTTATGAACATATTAAAAATTTTGTTGGTTGATTTATATATTTTAGATTATGATATATAAGATTTTCATGGTGGTATATGATGTTGTTAATATATTTTATGTTTTGGGCGTAGCTTTTCATTTTCATGCACGAGATCAAAACTTATTCATTAGGCAGAAGCTCAAGTACGAGACTAAATTAATTTGTACGGAGAATGATAGTAATTTGTTATTCTTTTGGTTTTTGTTATTTTTCAGAATTTGGTATATAAATTTTTTGTCTTGGTATATATATGTATATTTATGAATATAATATATAATGATCTATACTACTTTCAATTGTCACGACCCAAAACCCGGGCTAGTGGCAGAAGGGGAATTTCACAAAGGTGGGAAATTCCTTAATTTATTTGAAAAGTGTCAAAAGTTCTAGTTTTTATAAAAACGGTCCATTTAAATAAGATAATCGGAATTCCATCCCGTGAACCAGTCCCACAGTTCGTATACACCATCAAACATAAATTGAATAATTACTTAAAAACATGAAATTAAATTCAAAACCCAACATCATCGTCATCAACAACAGAAGTCAAACACCAGAATGGCATACATAAGTTTGCAGACAAAATAGAAAGCAGTAATCTTGGTTCAATACTAACACAAAATCCAAATAGTCCAAAGACTACGACAACAAACACCTAGCATTACCAAGAGGCGAACTGCAATCAGGATGACCTCTTACTCCTCTTGATCACCAAGATCGCACTGGACACCACCTGAGGAGGAAGGTAAGGGGGGTAAGCATACAATGCCCAGTAGGAAAATAGTTACCTCGGAGAAAAACAGTTCAGTGATGGAAATCTCCTGCATGGTTAGTTCAAATCCAAAACATACACTCACATATATATATATATATATATATATATATATAATCCAAATTGGGAGCCAATATATATAAAACAGTGTAATCAAAACCATCAATCCATATGCACATGACACAAATCATCCCATACCCATGAGCTCACATCCTCTCATCTTTGGAAACCCAGGATGATGGCACTAAGTGTACCTAACAGCCTGCCTGATACCTAAGCCCATACCCGGAGGGGACACCCATGTGTCGCCTACCAAACCTGGAGGGGCAACTGAATTGCCTACACCTGCCAAATGGGGAGGTAATCAGAAGTAACAAGATCTCGCGCGAGTTTACGGACTTTCACCGACGGTAGGGCATGCAGCGCCACACTGTAAAACCCACGATGCTAACACGGTGCTCATGTATGATCCTATGACACGTGCAATACAGAACTGAAATGTAAAAACTACTATACTCTGGTTTTTCAGTAAAACATGAATAATAGGGTTTTATAGAAAAACGGGCAGTATAACGGCCCTATTTTTGATATACCCAAAATAACCTGCACACAGCAAATTCTCAGAGCAGTACAGTATATATCGTATAACCAGATTCCATCACATATAATTCAAATCATTAAAAACACACTTGTCCTTATATGCTGCAGAAAATAAGTTTTAACTCAAAAATGGTATAAAACGAAGGTAACTAAACCCCTACCTCAACAGAATAGCGACACTACGCTATTGAGTCCTTAAGGTGTCGTTGACGATCGCCCGAAGGGTCGGGAACCAATTCCAAGTCCTCGATCGTCCTCGTGTGAAAAAATCAACTTTCTCACTGGAGCTTCAATTCCACAAACGGACCTCTTCACTGAATTCCTAGCACCCAAAATAGCTAGGTTAGACATATAACTTGTCCAATTCGAGTCCGGACCCACACCGGACCGGTGGCACACAAAATGAGACAAAATCTCGACCGTCCGATCTCGATTTTCGTGCCGATCACCAAACCACACAATATATATATCAAACTTCTCCATTTTCTGAGTACATTCCAAAAATGTAGTCAAAAACACAATCCAACGGCTGGATCAAAAACAACAACCATAAAGTCGAAATGCCAAAAAATGGCAACTTTCAATCCGGGCAAAATGGAGTTGAGATATATATATACTTTGATGATCCTTGCGACGATACGAATCCAACGGGACCGGTTTGAGGCCGAATGATGGCCAGAATCGTCACCGGTGACGAAAAAACCGAAATGGGTCAAAACGGCATCAATGGCTTTTTCCGGCGATACAGGCGGCGGCAGCAAGCGGTGAGGGGCGGCGGAGGTTCAAGGCAGCTCGGCGAGTCGACGCCGGTCGATGGGCGGCCCGGACGGTGGCTGGGCGACAGTCCTGCGATGGTGCGGCCAAGAGATCCGAGAGAGGAGAGAGAAAAAAGAGTTTCGGGGAGAGAGAGAGAGAAGAAGAGAGAGGATTGGTTGAGTAGGGCCACGTGGCCCAACCTTATAGGGCTGTGTAATTTTTCAAAAATTACACATAAGTCCCCAAAATTTCAAATCTCTATCAATCTAGTTCCCTAAAATTTGTAATTTAGTCCCTCAGTACAAAATTTTTGCAAATTAGTCCATATAATATTTTATCCGAAAAATTGGTAAAATGTCCAAATTACCCTCGAAAATTCCGGGTTTTTACATCAATAATATCTTTTATTGAGTAATTTTATTAGATTTAGTAATATCTTTTTTTGTGCTAATTAGATAGTTTATATATATATATATATATATATATATATATATATATATATCAAGTTTGTAACGTTAGTTCAGTGTTCATTGTTCATTTGGTACAACATAGTTACAATTGTGGAAAGTGAGATTTTGACGGTATTTCGTGTTTGTATATTTATGTTGTAGTTAACAACTTCAATTTGAATTACTTCAACTATATATCTCATTTTTTTCAAGAATTCGGCTTTGTAGCGGGAATGTTCATCCAGTTAAAAGTCAAGCCAATTGCCTATAGCATAATTATTTATGAAATTTTTGATTTTGTTTTGTTTAGTTTTAGATTAGTAGATTGATCTTCTTTATAATAGATAAAAAAATAGTTACAGTATATATATTGATATATATATATTGATATACACTATATTTTATATATACTGTCATAGTATATGAATATGTATACCAAGTTCAAAATATTATGAACCATTTCTGAGTTGAGTTATAGTATATAAAGATATATACTTAATTCAAATTCTTATAAACTTTGAACAAACACGTACCTATCTATTTTGTTTCACACCATGTGTATCTCTAAGTTAAACAAGAATCTCATAATTCCATGTATATTAGCTCTAGCTAGTCCATATTAAATATTTTTTGCTCCATGATTCATATGTTTTTATGCATGGTATATAATCTTATATACCAAACTAGAAACATATTTATTTAAAATAATAAGAACTTCGTCGAAAATAAATATTAGCGTAAGAATTCTATCGAACATAGATATTAGCATAAGAACTCAATAATCTTCACATGTAGCAATAATTGTATATGGTAGATATGATTCCATTTAAAACTAGTATTCCTATATTTTGTGCATAATACTGCTTAAGTTGTTAGTTCATACAAAAACACTAATGATTCATAAATATTATATGCACTAATATTTGCTAATGTAAAGTGTACAATCAAGTGAGATAAGAGACAAGCAAAGCATTTTTATTTGTCATTTTTTGGTGTAGCTTCTATGGTGTGGTTTTATGGGCTTTCTTTTTGTATCTTTTTGTGGTAGTTTTATATATGATCTTTCTCGTACAAGAGTATAATGGAGTTGTTTTAGCTAAATTAGAATTCATATTAAAATTATCAATTATGTACATAATTTTACATATCATACTACCATATACATAATTTTATCTACTATATAACAATTTATATTTAACACAACCATAAGTATATCTTCCGAAAAAATAGGACATTAACATAACTAAAAATATATATATACATAATTTTAGCCACCATAATAATAAAATTGACCACCATATACATAAATTTATCTACCCGTACAATAATTTATATTTACCACAACTATTTTATAAAAAGAAAACAACACATTAACATAACTAAAAAAAAATTTTACGATAGTATTAAAATTATCTACTATATATATAATTTTATCTATTATATATCAATTTATATCTGTCATAACTATAATTTTATCTACAAAAAAAGTGCACATTAACGAACTAAAAATTCTAATATAATATTACAATTATCTACCATATAGATAATTTTATCTACTATAATCAGTATACACAACCTATATACTAATGGTTGTTCGTAAGTATCAAATAATGAACCAAATATATAAAGCAATATATATAGCAACTACAAATTTATGAATCATATTTATATATTTAACAAGTATGTAAAATATTACATACTATAATATGAAAATTATCTACCTCTTATATAATCATATCTACTAAAACCATGAAATTATCTATAAAAAAACAGAATGTATTGCTAATACAGTTAAATATATATAAACTAAATGCAATATTGATCATTATTTCCATTCTTACTCCAAGCTTAGACTCAAATAATCGTATTGAACGGAGATAAATTAATATATAGCAAAGATTATTTACCAAAAATATTTAAAAGTAAATTAAACACTATTGATGAAACTTGGATTTCCGTCACTGTTCTTTCATGGAGCATGGATCTTCGTCAATAGAGCTTTGATCTTCATTGATCCTCGCCAATCTTCGACGGTGGAGTTTTGATTTTCTTTGATTTTCGTCGATAAAGCTTTGATCTTTATAAATCCTCACCAATCTTCGTCATTATGAGTTTGAGAAGGAAGTTCGACACCAAACCCCATGGCGGCGAGGTTCCAGCGTTGAAGTTCTCAAGGAAGATGAAGAAGACGACAAGAAAATAGGGATAGCGTGAGAAATGAAGGTTTCATATGTTTAAGTCATGGTATATTAGGGATGCGATTTCAACGGGATATTTAGTTGGACATTTTAGTATAAAATTTGGACTGAGGTCATTCACTGAGTTTTGGGCTTTAAAAATGACATATACCTATGCAGCCCTTATTTCGGACTGAAAAAAAAAAAAAAAAAAAAAAAAAGTGAGAACAAACAGACTTTTGAGTTGATCAAATAATTGTATGATTATAAATTAGAGCAAATGGCTGTTATAATAATAAGTTAGGTCTAATAAATGATATTGGCCTAATGTTTTCTAAAGGGTAAAAATAAAGGGAAATATCCGTTAGAACTCTGGAATGTACATATTAACTTCAACAGAGTTCATTCTATATGAAGCCCCAAATGAAAATAAATATTAGAGTCTTAAAATGTATCTGAAACTGAAAAATTTGGTTATATTTTCCTTTTCATATATGTATTATGATAGAATCATATTGATGATATGTATATTGCATCCACCCTTTTTGACTTTGGTATTGACAAATGACAACAACACCTTGGCTGTTATATGTTTACACAAACAAACGTGCTTCTTATATAGTAATAGGAAATAAAGTAAATTAATTCATATGGGACATACACAATTTATTTCTAATGTTATAAGATTGTTATATATGTTGGTTTTAAAACGATTATTTTCTCAAAATAATTGACTATACGAGTACATAGTATTAATTCATAGCAAATACAAAACATATAAATAGAATAGATCTAATATCTCTCGTAGCCTATCAGCAGATCATATGTTTTCTGTCTTTTAAACTACGATCTTCCATTCCAAACTTTAAGTTTAACTGGATGAATGTGTGGGCGTTATGTACAATTTTTTAAACTCACACTTTAGGCATTTGTAATTTTCGTAACACATGAGATTGTAAGAATTTGTACTACGGAGAATAAGAACACTCTCTTCTTTTTCTTTCTAGGTTATAGAGGCTCTGTAGAAAATAATAGATAATGTATTCCGCTAAGGTTTCACTTTATTTATATATATATTTATTAAACTATTTAATAAATAAAATATTAATTAAATAATTATACATACGTACATAAGAGTTTAAAAACTTTTGGCTGTCCATTTTTTTTTTATTTTTATAACAAATGTAATCTTTTATATATATATATATATATATATATATATATATATATATAAAACTTAAAAAAACATGACTTTTCTTTTCAAGAAAAGGTAATATATATAACTAATTAATCTAATTAATTAATATATATGGATATGTATATATAAACTAGCAAATAATTCCTTTAAGGAAGAGTTTATCACTTTCAATCAGTTTCTCTATTTCTGTTTATCTAATTATCTTCAAAATTTAAATAAATTAGGAAACTTATCTCTCCATAAATTTAAATTAATTAATTAATAACAATTATTAATTATTGTAGACAAATAATTTATCTAGACAAAAGGTGCAGTAACAAAAATAATGTAATATCCAGTACAATATTTGTAAGAGGTGGAATTGGGATCTATGGACCTGTAATTTAAGTTATAATAAATTATGACAATTAATTAAACTCTTTAATTAATTTGTCTAATTTATTAATTTCAGCATTACTCTACTAAAAGTCTGGAATTGTACTCTTGAAGTTATAAAATTAATTTACTCTGAAAACAGCGAACAATCCATCGATTTAATCATTACATATAGTTCAATCCTCCATAGATAATTCATAATTAGAGTTAGGTCATATTTAGTTTATCTCTCCAGTTACATCTTTATCTTTGTGTACTATTGATTCTCTATAATGAATAATTAATTTATAAATCTATTATAAACTGAGTACTCAAATTATTCAAGTTCTGAATCAATACACAACGGAATTATCTTTCTAGCCTCTTAATAGAAGGAATAGATTCCAATACTGTAAGTTATATTCCTAGATACTCATCTCATCATGCTCCTAAAATGCAAGTACTTCGGTCTGTTTAGGAAAAAGACATTCAACAAGTATATTAAAGAATATAATGTTATAAATAGGAGTTTATAACTACCCAGGATTAAGATTGATTTATATATGATCATCTAGTGACATTATTTGAATTCTCAACAGTCAACAGAATTTATGTGAAATTCAAACTGTTAGGTCTGTTTATCAGGTATTACCAAATAAAATTAATTACCTGAGGTGGTAATGAGCAAATTGTAAAAATAATATAAGAAATTTTTACTTAGTTCAGTTATCTCCCGATAAATTACGTGCAAGAGGTCATGCTGAAAGAATAAATACTATTAGCAAAGTTTAAATGAATACAAACACTAATTTGACTTATACAATAAAAGACTCCCTCTTTTGATTATTGCAATGTGGATATATTTCTTTACTAACATATCTAGTAAGCACCACTCGTCTTAGGTTGATTTCGTTCTTCTGAAATCCCTTCAGGTACTTGAATTCGATTTTCTTCCGAAGATAATCAGTACCTCTCCCGAAGTACTGTCACTTATGACTAAGACACCTTTTAAGTCTAAAATATGGCTAAAAGAAAAACCTTTCTTTTTATAACTAAAAAATACAATAAGTGGTCTCTCTCTCTAAAGCTACTCTTGGTGGTCTTTAAATAGAGTGAGAGAGCAAGCCTTCACGTGTATGATCTACAAAACAATATTTAAGAGCATTTAATATTGATTGGAAGACTTGCAAGATCAGCCAAGTTCGTTACCAAACATAGAAAACTGATCTAGAAATTAATTGCTGATTCTGTCTACGTGTTGCAATATGATCTATCAACTCAGTCATGTTAGAACAGAAAAGAAAACTTCCAGATTTCTTTTCTGAAACAAAATAGTCAGTTACTCAAATCTTTTTGACAGCTTATCGTACGAATTAGAGTAACTTTAAACAATGAGAATCAACACAAATGAGTTAAGGAAACTTCCATAAACAATATGGCACATAAAATATTCATTAAGGAGTTTTCTTAATGAAATATAGATATATACTCAAAACCAATTTAAGAAAGAGTCACTTACCCATTCCTTCTCAATTGAATCCATCTATGTATTAATATGGTCAGATTTTTATGATTGACAATTATACAAATTATGACCTAAAGCATATAAAAGGAAAATATTGAAAAACATAATCAGATCAAATATTTAGTCGCATATTGTAACATAAATAGTAAACCAGTCATATTATAACATGAAGGTTGCTAACTTATTTTGCTATTTCAATCTCCCATTTTGACAATTTTTAGACAAATATTTGATATTTCTGTAAAACAAAGTCAGTATGCAGCCTAAAAATTTTCATGCTTTCTCTCCCTTTTGGACAAAAGATCCAAAGGTAGAATAATCAAGATAAAGAATCACCAATCATCAACAAAAATAACCTTGTCCTGTAGCAAACATGGCTTGCGAAAATAAAATAGTGTCAAATAAAAATAGTATATAATTGTGACATGACTCCCCCTTGATTGTTGCTTATAACAACAAGACAATGACTTGCTTTTCTCAGGATCTTAGAAATTTGATGACATTAGCATCATCATGATCTTTCTCTTTTCTTTTCATAACTCTCTCTCAGAAAAACTCCCTATCACTAAATGATACGAGCATCATAAAGGAAGGAAAAAAACACGTCTTCCATTAATTTGGAGGTTTCATCACAACTAAATGCATTTGTAAAACTAGAGAGAGTATCAAAAGAAGTAAGAGAAAAGAAAATGCAAAATTTTCAATATAGAGAAAATGAATGAGACCAAATTAGGAAACAAATTAGGGTTAGAATAATGATAAAATAAATATGTATAGATAAGTTTTTCGTTATCCGAAATTGAAAAAGGAAATGAGTTAGAGCCAAAAAAGTTTGGGAAATCAAATAACCATCATTTGAAATATGTTTCGATATATGACGTCAGCAAGCAAACTTTCCATAAACCTTTTTTTTTTTTTTTTTAAATATTTTATTCCCATGTTACAATATGTCTCACTTTGTCACAAAGTTAGAACTTTTCATATGGAAAGCTAGAATGAAAAATGGAAATTAATGAATTTTTATTAATCATAAAATAATTTTAAAATAGACAAATCTTACCATTTTTATTCTCCAAATTTTCAAAAAAAATTTAGGTCAAATTAGTCACCAAAAATTGAAAAATAACTAACATACCTTATTTTACTGATCTTCACGAAAATTCATATTTATTACAGGCTTTTGTATGTGCTTTGATTTCTTGAGTAGTACATCTTTATTTATTGTTGCTGCATTTTTTTTTATCTTTTTATAATAGTGCAAAAATGAAACACTCACAGTTAGTAGCTTTCACTCTATCACTGAGATAACCCTTTTCATATGGTAGATCGCCCTCTACTGTATTTGTAATACATAGTATCGAATAAATCATGGATGACTTTCACACATCAGTCTAGGTAGTTTTTTCTGACTACGGAGCCTGTTTATACAAAAATTCTTTGCTGAGATCAAACAATCAAAAGTTAGTCAGCCAAAATCCAATCTAAGATTTTTAATTTTTCCTGAAATATTCAAAGATTTTAAAAGATAAAAACAACAAAAACTGTATATTAGAAAATTAATTCATAATTGATAAAAATTCATCTTTTTCAAAATTTCTTTTAAGTTTTGTAGACAAAAATATCCCAACTTCAAAGGGCAAAATTTAGCACAAAATTAAACGTAACAAATCACATGGAATATATCCCTAAGGTTTTTGAGGAGTAAAAAATGAGCAAAGTCAAAAGATTTTGTGGAAATATCTGCAAATTGTATCTCTGTTTAAACTTTTCCAAAATTAATGATTTTATTTTAGGCCCAATCAAATAAGAAAAGCACACATTTTTTTTCCGTGTAATCATTAAATCATTAATACTACTTGTAGATGGATGATTTTTCTTCACCCTGGATGGGGGTTCAGCAGATGCAATCTCTCTCTGTTCAGTTGATATTGCAGCATCAGTGTTTGACGTTATAATATGACTATCTGGATCTACAACAGTGTCAAACTGTATTGTAACCTGTATTTTTGAACCATAATCTCCTACAGTTTCATCAGTAAAGTTGTTTATCTCATTCTTCTTGTGATCTACTAGTATAGTTTTGTCACTTGTCATGTGCTTAGAATACCTAATATCGTAAGTAGCACATTTTTTAAAACAAGTCAAAGAAGCAAAGCAATTCAAATCTGATTTCTTTATCCAAAATTTCCTTATTTTATTTGAAAAATCACTCTTTTTCATAGGTGTTTTTCTTTGGAAAGGAATCACGTATGAAAAATAATTATTTTTCAAAAAATTTATCAAAGTAAAACACTGAGATCTAATATGACCTTTGACTCCATAGAAGTGACAAATTGGAATAAAATTATCATACTTACCTGTCGAACCAGATGCTACTAATTTGTGGTGTGTTGCAACATAATATCCATGTATTGCAACATCAGCACGATTACCTGTAACTTGTAATGGTGAAGCAATTTTATTCTATATTGCAACATAAGGTTTCTGTGTTGCAACATCATTACTTATTCCTACAGAAGAGTTAGAAACAAAACTCCTAACAAAAACAATTTTGGAGTTAGAGTGCTCATCTTTAAATCCGAGTCCTTTATGATTGGAACTAGAATTTCCAATAGACAAAATATGATCAAGCTTGTTAGTTCTCGAATTCAACATTTTAAGGACTTTTGAGTCCTTTCAAGATCAGCTGAGACCTCTTTTAGTTTTGCTTCCTTTCAGCTAGCAATATCTCCAATTTCTGTACTTTGATTTTCCGTTCTCTTTGAATTCAATATGCGCAGAAATTCTACCTTCAAGAGAACGATTCTGATTTCTCACTCTAATCCACTGAGAATACATATTCTCATATGACTTTTGGCTTGATTCATCATCTAGTTCTGATTCATCACTGTCAGAATCACTATTATGATCTTTTTCTATCTCAGATGTTGTAACATGACTGCTAGATGCAGTCTGTGTTGCAGCATGACTTACAAATTTCTACATAGAACAAATGTCTTCTGAAATTAAAGAAACACCAAAGGCTATGTGATTACTTACATGGTTATCATCATCTTCTTGACTACCTTCTGATTCTTCATCCTCAATAGTTGAAGGACTCCAACCATTAAGAACCGATCTCCAAGCTTTTTTATCAGAGCCTTGATGAAGGCTTTCATGCGTGCCTTCCAATAGAAGTAGTTCATGCCATCAACGAGTGGAGGGCGTGAAATAGACCCAGCTACATTAAGTAACGATATACCTGAAAAATCAGATCAAATATATTATAAGATCTCACTAAAAATGTTAGTGTCCTACTCTGATACCAATTGTTAGGTCTGTTTATAAAGTATTACTGAATAAAATTAATTTCTAATTAATTACGTGAAGTGGTAATATGGAAACTATAAAAATAACACAAGATATTTTTACTTAGTTCAGTTATCTCCCAGTAACCTACGCCCAGAGAATAAATTATTAGTAAAATTTGAATGAATACAAACACCAATTTGACTTATACAATAAAAGACTCCCTCTTTTGATTGTCGTAATGTGGATGTATTCATTCACTAACGTGTCTAGCGAGTACCACTCATCTTAGATTGACTTCATTCTTTTGAAATCTCTTTAGATACTTGAAGTCGATCTTCTCTTGAAGATAATCAGCACCTCTCCTAAAACACTGTCATTCAAATGACTAGGATACCTCCTCAATCTAAAATATAGCTAAAAGAAAAACTTTTCTTTTACAATCAGAAAATATAATAAGTTGTCTCTCTCCTTAAAGCTATTATTAAGTAGTCTTTAAATAGAGTGAGAGAGCAAGTCTTCGTGTATATGATCTGCAAAACAATATTTAAAAGTATTTAATGTTGATTAGAAGACTTGTAAGATCAGCCAAGTTCGTTACCAACTTAGAAAACTGATCTGGAAATTAATTGCTAATTTTTTCTACGTGTTGCAACATGATCCGTCAACTCAGTCATATTAGAACAGAAAAGGAAACTTCTAGATTTCTTTCCTGAAACAAAATAATCAGTTACTCAAACCTTTTTGACAGCTTATAGCATGAATTAGAGTAACTTTAAATAATGATAATCAGCAGGAATTTTCTTAATGAAATATAGACATATACTCAAAACCAATTTAGGAAAGAGTTATTTACCTATTCCTAGAGTCATTTACCCATTCCTTCTCAATTGAATCTGTCTATGCATTAATATAATCATATTTTTATAATTGACAATTATACAAATCGCGACCTATATATAAAAGACAAATATTGAAAAACATAATTAAATCAAATATTTAGTCGCATGTTGTAATATGAATAATAAACCAGTCATGTTGCAATATGAAGGTTACCAACATATTTTGCTCTTTCATAAACTATATCTAGTTCAGTCATATATAATCAAATTATATAAAATATCTTTATTGTGATGTCAACCCATTAATAATCCAGATAAGATTATTACATTCTCAATGTTGATGAATTGTACTAATAATATTTAATTAAAGATCATATAATTTAATTAATTATTAAGGATTATATTTAGTTTATTATCCATAAATTTAATCCTCGTATATATAATACTTATATACTAAATTTATGGTTATATAAATAAACTATAAATTTTATGATATTTAAAGACATACAAATTATGTACAAATTCTAATAAAAAAATATCATTTTATTAATCCGATAAATATCCAAAATATACATACTTAGGCCACGGACCGTAACAATATACAATTTATTTATTCTTTTTCCTTTCACTACTACTAATTAAACTAGATAGTAAAATTCGAATTCTCAATATTCATCACTCTTGAGTTTAAATCTTAATAAACTTATTGGATTCTTATTATTTCAGATTTCCCGTCATAGAAATTGTTTACTTCCAGGTTATAACGATGACGCTCTCTTTTGCCTAGTATATCACCGAACCGTAAGTTTAACTTTGTCTTATACGTATACTAATATTTTATTTATATATAATATATCATGTACTTGATTTGTTTAGTATTAAATATTTATTGATTCATTGATTCCAAGCTGCAATCGCATCGATCGCTTCAACGATCCAAACATGTGGTTCTTGATTTATTCCACGATACCGAGTCACGTGTTAAAAAATTCAGTTTTTTTGTTTTTCGGTTGGAAGTGAAAGCATTGCTTTCGTTGAAAATTGAAGTGAACTTTTTAAATGAACTTTTATTTGGTCTTCCAATCACATAATATCTTTTTTTAAGAATCACGAATAATGTCCGACATTGATGCAATCACTTATAGCTAGACTCAATGAATGTTGTTTAAATTTATATCCTTCGCCGGTTTCAACTTTCTGTAATAAGAAACAGTTTCGAGTGGTTTAAGTATGTGTGTCTCTCCGAAATTAGGTTTTTCTTCCCCTTCTTAATTTATGTGAAGACCTTCTCACTTTTTTTAATTGTGTATCTTGGTTATTTGACATACCTGGCGGCCGGCAATGGCGATATTTTGCCTTAGAAAAAAATCATATTTATTATTTTTATCGACCAATTTACCAAATTAGTTGTGTTTTTAGCCTAATGAGACTATATAGCATTAATGCTCTTCAAAAGTTCAATTACAAAGACGTGAGACCAATAACTTCTCGTCATGGAATTGTCAATATACGCCTCCACCATAATATCAAAAAAAAAAAAAAAGAGGCCAAAATCTAAGATGCACATTAATTGAAAATTTGGCTTTCAATTACAGCCACTCAAAATCGGCATACTTAATTCCCTCCAAAAAAAAATGACATAATTGTTTGATTTATTGCAGAGGCTGAGTCCAATAGACAGAAGAAGAGCTATAAAAATCATTGGCTTTTAGTGTGTTATATAGTGTACAGTATATATTTGTTTGGATAGATAGCGTCTTTTGTTATGCATGCAGAAAGAATATTATGGTACATGTAAGAAATTAGCTGCCTACTCCATGTATAGCTAATAAGTACAGACCATCAAAGCAACTTCAGAGATTTGTTTCCTATAACAAACACAGCAAGAGAAGAAATGTTTCTTCCTTCTCCCTTTCCTTACCCAAGTATTCTACCTCTCATTCAATCTTATCTTCTCCCTTTCCTTACCCAAGTATTCTACCTCTCATTCAATCTTATCTTCTTTTATCGAATACCAAAAATAGCATTAAACCTCGTTATTCCCACTTTTATAGTTTAAAATAATTATTGGTACCAATCCGTGGCGGAGCTAGAGCCAATTTGATGTGGGGCCTATAAAGTAATTTTATTAAATGTAAAAAATAACATAAAAAGTCAAAAAACTTTACAAAAATATCAGATAAATTGTAAAAAATATCATAAGATTGGAATATTTTGTAATTTAAATTCTGAAGTTTTGATTGTGCAAAATAATACAATTATATTAAGAATTTATGAAAATTTATATTATGAGTTGATTTTTTGAATAACTTTAACTAATAAAAGAATATAATATTCTCAAAATTAAGAAAAATAATAATGATTAATCCAGTTTAGTGGAGGATATTATAGTTTTTTTATTATTAAAATTAGTTAAAAAGTCAGCCCAATATATTAATTTTTTTAAATTCTTAATCTCTTGATTTTTGTTTTTTCAATTTACCCTATATTGTAATTGATTATAAAGTAGAATACCCCTTCAAAAAATCATCTCAATTTTAAATTTTTTTCTTTATTTAAACATTATCATACAAGAAACAAATTTGGAATACATATAAAACTCGAACTGAGGACAGAATTATAGAACTAAATTTTCAATGGGAGCTAAAAATAAATAAATATATATATATAATATTAAAAGAAAAAAGTTGAGTGGGGACAATGCCTCCACCGCTGGTATCAATCACCTATGAACTTTTTATATTATGATTGAAAAGTAAATGTCCAATTTGTCCTTAAACTTATTTTTTAGCGATATTTTTGTCCAAATTGATAACACTAGCTATTGTGCATAACTACAGTATTGATTAAGTTAGAATCCAAAATCCCAAAAGTTTTTGGTTAATTCTTTTTTTTTTAAGCCTTAAATTGAATTTTCACCAAAAGATTAGGAAGGTCAGAAAAAGAAAATCGAAGTGATGAGAGGAAGCTACAGATTTCCAAATTTGTATTTTTTTTTCTAGTGTTTGTTTTCAAATTTATTTCTTCAAAGTGATCGAGCACATGATATACATATACATGAGAATTTTGTTTAAAACTTATAAATATTGTCAGTAATTCATTTAGAATCCAAAATCCGAAAAGTTTTTGGTTAATTCTTTTTTTTTAAGCCTTAAATTGAATTTTCACCAAAAGATTATGAAGGTCAGAAAAGGAAAATCGAAGTGATGATAGGAAGCTACAGATTTCCAAATTTGTATTTTTTTTCTAGTGTTTGTTTTCAAATTTATTTCTTTAAAGTGATCGAGCACATGATATACATATACATGAGAATTTTGTTTAAAATTTATAAATATTGTTAGTAATTCATTTGGAGCAAGTTGTTGTTAGGGTTTATGTCCTAAAATTATGTATATTTTGGATATTTGCTGAATTAATAAAATGACATTTTTCTGTTTGAATTTGTGCGTAATTTTATGTCTTTAAATATCAGAAAATCTCTAGTTTATTTATGTGACCACAAATTTAGTATATAAGTGTTATATACATAAGAATTAAATTTATGGATGATAAGCTAAATATAGTCCGTAATAATTAATTAAAGTTTGGGATCTTTAATTAAATATTATTAGTACAGTCTATTAACATTGAGAATGTAACAGTTTTATCCGGACTATTGATGTGTTAACATCACAATAGAGGTACTTTATATAATTTGATTATGTAAGACTGGATCAGACATGGTTTGAATCTCATATAAATTCTATCAACTGTTGAAAGTTCAAATAATGTCCCTAGATGATTATATGTAGATTAATCTTAATCCTAAGTAGTTATAAACTCCTATTTATAACATTATGTTCTTTGACATACTTGTTAAAGGTTTGTTTCATAAACAGACCGAAATACTTGTATCTTGGGAGCATGATGAGATGAGTAGCTGATAATGTAACTTACAGATATGGAATCTATTCCTTCCATTAGGAAGCTCGAAAGATGATTCCCTTATATATTGATTCAGGACTTGAACAGTTTGAGTACTCAATTTATAATAGATTTATAAATTAATTGTTTATTAGAAAATCAATGGCACACTCGGATAAAGCTGTAATTGGAGAGATAAACAGAATATAACTTAGCTCCAATTATGAATTGTCTATGAAGGATTGAACTACATATAATGATTAAATCGATGGACTACTCGATGTTTTCTGAGTAAAGTAATTCAGTAATTTCAAGAGTACAATTCCGGATTTTTAGTGGAGTAATACTGGAATTAATAAATTAGATAAATTAATTAAAGAGCTTAATTAATTATCATAATTTATTGGAACTTGAATTATAGGTGCATAGGTCCCAATTCCACCTGCACTGGATATTACATTATTTCTATTACTGCACACTTTGTCTAGATAAATAGTTTATCTATATGTAATTAATAATTATTACTAATTAATTCATTAATTTATTTTGAATTAATTAATTTAAATTTATGGAGAGATAAGTTTCCTAATTTGTTTGAATTTTAAATTTAAAATATCGAATTATCAGATAATTAGATAAATAGAAATTAGAAAACTGACTAAAAATTTTTTTGAGAGATATATATATATTAATTAATTAGATTAATTAATTTAAACTTATATATATATAAACTTACGTTAAAAAAAGTTACGTTTGGTCATTATTAAAAAAAAGCTTAGGGCCAAAAAAAAACGTTATATATATGTTAATTAATTTTTTTTATTAAATAGTTTAATAAGTATATATATTTATATATATAAGGTGAAACCCTAACAGAATATACTACGTATTATTTTCTACAGAGCCTCTGTAAACTAGAGAGAAAAAGAATAGTGTCTTTTGTGGAATAAACTCTTACAATCTCATGTGTTAAGAAAATTGCAAGTGCCTAAAGTGTGAGTTTTAGGAAATTGTACGCAACGCCTACACGTTTATCCAACTATGCTTGAGGCTTGGATTGGAAGATCATGGTTTAGAAGACAGAAAAACTAGGATCCGCTGATAGGCTACAAGAGGTTTTAGACATATCCTCTTTGTTTATTCTTATTTACTATGAATTAATACTATGCACTCATATAGTCAATTGTTTTGAGAAAATTTTTTATTATTCCTGGCCAATCTTCTGTTACGAAAATCATTTTTAAATCCAATAGTTGTCACTTTAAAAATAAATTTGAGAACAAATTGAGGAGTCTTTTTTTTTTTTTCTAGGAAACAATGTCACATTTTGAAAAAAGATGAACCGTAAAATAATACCTTAAAATTTTAGTATTTGGCAATTTAAACCATAAAATTTGTTCTCTTCCAAATAATACTTTGATCTTAAGAATTTCTAAAAATTGATATTTTAGATTGACTTTTTGAATAATTTTAGTAAGTAAAAAATAATAATATTATCAAAATTAAAAAGAATACTAATAACTAATTTAGTTTTAATAAAGAATATTATTGTGTTTTTGTCACTAAAAATAGTCAAAAAAAAAATTTCTATAGTGTCAATTTTCTCAAATTTTTAATCTCAAATAATTATTTTAAGTGAATTTAATTTGCAGAATCTCGTAATACTTTTTCTGCAGCTTACTATGCGGGACCTCTGGTGCCTTTAAAATATATTTATCAATTTAGATTATGAAAATTTGGGGATGATATACGGTTTTTCCTCCAAACCCACGTGGTGATTATAAAAATAATTTTCGTATGTGCCAGGGTTGACCCAGAGTATGTGCTAGGGTTGACCCAGCAGAAAGTAGTACATACTGATAAAATATCTGCCTGAGATCAATATATCACGATTAAGATCAGATCGAAGTATATAGACGAAAGAGGGACGAAAGAAGGTCCTGAAAACTCTCATATGCAAAGAAAGCTTCTAATTAGCTAGCTCGTTTCTCGATGGAGGGCACGTCAGAAAGTAGCACTTTAGGAAAAGCTATACGATGCCAAGGTAATTAATGATCATCTTAATTTAATTTGCGTCTTGATTATTAATATATATCTTGTGTTACATATTATTGGATTTGCGTCATATTAATATTGTATTTGGGTATATGCATGATTGATTAATCTGCAGCTGCCATCTGTAGAAGCCCCGGGGAAGACCTTGTTATAGAAGAAATCACAGTAGAACCACCTCAAGCATGGGAAGTCCGGATCAAGATCATATGCACTTCTCTCTGTCACTCTGATGTTACCTTCTGGAAAATGAATGCTGTAATTAAACGCATACCATATGAAAACAACAAATAAAATTTCATTCATCATTAATTATCTCTAAAATAAGTTGCTTCTTTTTCTTTTCTTTTCATTTTTTTCCCCTTTTTTCTCTACATTTTCAGGGACCCTTTGTACAGCTTCCAAGAATCTTCGGGCATGAAGCTGTTGGGTAATATCATTTCCACTTTTCTTATTTTATTTTTGATTGTATGGAGGCTATATTACTGTCTTTTTTTAAAAAAAAATTTATAGAAAAGTTGAAAGTGTGGGAGAGCATGTGGAGGAGGTGAAAGAGGGGGATATAGTGGTACCGGTGTTTATACCCAGTTGCGAGGAATGCAGAGATTGCAAGTCTAAGAAGAGCAACCGTTGCTCGGTATTTAAGAGAAATGTAAGGGTGGACATGCCGAGGGACGGAACCAGCAGATTCAGGGACGCGAGTGGGGAAGTTGTGCACCATTTTCTGGGTGTTTCAAGCTTCACCCAATACACCGTCGTCGATGTCACTCACCTCGTCAAGATCAGTCCTGACTTTCCTCTTGATAAGGCTTGTTTGCTTAGCTGCGGGGTGTCCACAGGTTCGATCCTCAGTTAAATCTTTATGTCTAACTAATAAATTGATAACACTTCGTTTAGTATTTTGAAACTATCTAATTAATTTTTTTTAACTATATTATATTAATTTGAATCACCCCGTAGTCATTTAATTAGTGTATTTAGCAGCCTTAGTATTGACTTATTAATCTCCTGAAAGAGGTTATATTGATTTTTGACAATTAGTTAGTGAAAGAGACTTAGAACTGATTTTATCGTAAGACATTTTTCCCCCCTCCCTTCTTGTCTATATTAGGCTCTAAATAATTATTAAAATAAATTTGAGACACCAGACAATCTATCGATCCTCCTTAAATTATTTATTACTGTATCTCCATCTAATGAATTGATAACACATAATTTAATATTTTGAAAGTATCTAATTAATTTTTTGACTATATCATATTAATTTGAATAACCGTAGTCATTTAATTTGTGTATTTCTATTTGAATGTAGCAGCCTTAGTTTTGACTTATTAGTACTTAAGTTAAAAATCCTATAGGTTGAAATCTTCTGAAAGAGGTTATTTTGACAATTAGTTAGTGAAAGAGACCTAGAACTGATTTCATCGTAAGAATTTTTTTTTCCCTTCCCTTCTCTATACTAGGCTTTATGTAATTTCTTATATTAAAAATTGAGACACCAGACAATCTATCTTTTTATTTTATTTTATTTTTTTACCCACTGAAACAAATAATTTATTATTAACATTTTTTAATAATCACATTGCACAAAATTATTGGTGAACTCCATCTTGTAGTATTAATACACATATTGCACTTATCACTTAATAAAAAAGAGAAAAAGAGAAATGAAGAACCTGCTTCACATGATGATTTCTTTTTAAATAATTGTCACCAAAATCGAATACTATTATTATTAACCCTTTTGTGTTTGGTGCACGAGTACTGCACGGTAGAAATGTATTATATCATAGACTTTGAAATATGAAGATACCTTAGTCACGTTCAACGTATTTGAAAAATGTAAAAAACATCACACCAATGTCTTTTGTTTGACTTGTATTCATATTTGAAAACTAGAAAAAGACACACAAGATGTCTACCCAACCATGACTCAGCAATCAGTACTGAATTATAATGTAGCCACACCAGCAACTTAATTGTCGTTTTTGAAAAAGTAAAGGAGGAATTGTCATCAATTTTATTTGGAAAACTAGTTTGGTTGTGTGCCTTCCTGATATATGTGTATCTATCTCTACATAAGAATCACAAAAACTCAAAGTACAATATATTAGAAAAAAATTATCAAAAAAAAGAAAAGAAAAAAGACATAGGTACGTCTAAGAGAAGAGCAGGAATACAAGAATACAAATTTTTCCACAAAAAGCATAAATAAATAATAACAATAATAAAAGAAAGGCAAAATATTTTTCTTAAATAAAAATTGACAAGTGACTAAATGTAAATTTTGTAGATTCGTCAAAAGCAAGCATTCATTTATTTATTTATGGTGTGTAACAATATGCAACATAAAAGGAAAATAAAATGGCTTCTTAGAAGAAGAAAAGAAGATCATGAAGAGAAAAATAAATAAACGAGTAAACATGGTTAAGAATAAATCATGAGAACATATTAGAAGGAAGATTGATCAAGAAAATAAAAGAGCAACTATATCCACACGAATGGACTCACCGAAAAGTCCTAAACTCAATAATTTTGTAAACAAATAAATAATTAAACAAAGTTAAAGGAACACCTAATGAAGCAATTATAAGTTCTGCTATTTAAAACCACATTTCAATATACAATAGTCATATGTGTAAATAATAATAATAATATCATCTAATGTATTTGTTGAATAAAGGAAGATTAAAACTTAAAATAAAAAAGCCACAAATAAAACTAATAAAAAAATCATTTGGTTATACTCTTTTTTTTTTCGGGCTAAAGTTTTACATTTCTTTTTTGATCAAAGCACAAAAAGGAAAGGAAAAAAAAAGACGGTATATCGTTGAAATGGGGATACCTAAGATAAATAAGGACTCCAACTTTTTGTCTTTATATATTATTTCTTAATTAACCAAGTAAGGAAAAGAGCAGGACATTATCGGTGCTTATTATTTAGTTATTATTATTATATAGTTATTTGGTTGAACCAGTAAGAAAAAGAGCAGGACAGCATCGGCGTTTAATATATAGTTATAGATGAGAAAAGTAACGAATTGATACAATGTTGACGGTTGACCCGTGGGTGCAGGTGTTGGAGCAGCGTGGAAGTCGGCCGACGTGGAAAAAGGCTCAACTGTAGCCATTTTTGGACTCGGAACTGTTGGACTTGCGGTATGTATAAAAGCCCAATTAGAGTGACAGGATCTGGCTGGCTACTATCTGCGTTTCACGCCCACAGTGACCACATAGGTCCGGTTTCTTCTTTAATCCTTCTCACCTAGAGCTGTCGAGATGCTCGGGCCAGTCCATTAGCAAGGCATGGCAAAAAAAAAAAAAAAAGAAAAAAACATAAAATGAAATAAAATAAAAATAAAAATCGGTTCTGGCATGGCTCGGTTCACCAAAATATTGGCTGCATTAGGCTCTAAAACTAAACATGATGCGATAAACATGGACAACCGGGCCATCGGCACACAAACACATTTACACGAATTTTATTTATTTTCAACTATTATCCCCGTTTAAAAGTTTTTTTTAATCATTTGTTTTTTTTTTCCCCCTTATTTTTTCTCGTTTCCTCGACCAAGTTCAACTCTAGATGCAAAAAGTTCATTTTAATTGTACAGTTTTTCTTTGGTTACATCTAAATAATTTGGGGCAAAAAAATCATCAAGAAAAGTTAAAATTTATTCTTATAAATTAGTCACTTTCGGATCAAATGAACATACGTATCTAGACATGCCAATTGACACGGTAAAATTATTTTCAGGATATAATAGTTATTTTCTTTTCTTAAAAAAATGTCAACGGCTAATTCACAAATACCTCTTTAAAAGTATTTCCGTATTTATTTATTTATTTTTTAAAGGTTTCCAATCCCATCATCTGTAATAAAGAGGTTCTTGTACTCAGGGCGAAGCCAAGGGCAACATCTCATCCCCTATTGACCTCTTAGGAATTTTTTGATCTTCCCCATGTTTGATCCCTTAATTTTTTATCTTTTTTTATTTACTTTTTTCGTTTGTCCCACTGAATAAGTTTAGTCCGTACTTTGCCCCTATTAAGATTTTTCTTTCCAATTTTTGTTATATTTTTATTTTAACTCTATAGTTTTTTATTTAGGAGATTACCAATTTTGACCATTTTTTAATACATGTGATTAAAAGAGAACAACCTATAAACTATTTACAAAAATAAGATTTTTATTATCATGTCATTTAATGAATATTTCAGAGTTCCAAAATTACTCATAATTTAATCCCGGTCGAAAAAGTTAAAAGTGACAGAAATGACACTGGGAAGGCAGCCGATCATGTTCGATTGGAGTTAAAATTGTTCGACAACAGTCGAATCCCGGTCAAAAATTTTTGACCGATGAATTTGCCCTCAGTCGAATTGTTCAACTACAGTCAAAAAGTGGTTTGACCCCAGTTAAAAAATTTCGATACCACCAATCGAAAAATGATCTGAATAATCGGGAGAGGTGGCTAAACAAGTTCGACCATTATCAAAATTTTTCAATCTTAGTTTTGTAGAAGCGCCTGCCCGAGTTGGAATAGGTGACAATAGTTGAAGTAGTTTGGAGTTTGTTAAAAAAATAAAATATCCAAATAATTTTATATATATAATATGACAACAAATGTTAATTTTGAAAATATTAATGAGTAAGTCTCATTTTTCCTCACAGGGGTTTAGTAGAATCTCCTGTTGTAAATTCTCCTTTTATTTTAATTCTTCATATTTTATTCAATTTTCAAAATAAAAATTCTGGTTAAAAAAAGTGAATTAAGTAAGAGTCTACATGTTCCCAACTATTAAAAAGGAAAAAACATACTTTTTGAATAAACACTACAAAATGTATTTCATCTAGATAATATGACAACGAGTGTATTATAAATTTATATAATGCTTCTAAAAGACGAAAATTCAACATCGAGATCAAATATAGTGCATTGTATTGTTCATTCGTAATTTTATTACTATAAAATTTACATATTTTGTGTTATGATTGTGTAAAAGAAATTATCTTTACCCCGCTGGAAAAAAGTTTTGGCTCTGCCTCTGTTTTTACTAGATAAATCTAAGAAAATAATTTGATATCAGGTTGCAGAGGGAGCAAGGCTTCGTGGAGCGTCAAAGATTATTGGGGTCGATTTAAATCCTAATAAGTCTGAGATAGGTGAGCAAGACTGCCAGTTAACCCTATTGAACATGAAATTTATTTTCTAATACATGGTCAAAGAAGAATATTACAACATACTTTCGTAAAAGTTTTACTTTCTAAATTCTAATGCAGGAAAGAAATTTGGGATCACTGATTTTGTTAACCCTGCTGCCACTGGTGGAAGGCCAATAAGCGAGGTCAGTCACTCCCTGCTTAATTATTAGCCCAAAAAACCAAAGGTGTTAAAATTATAGCTTGAATGAACAAACATTAATGTATTAGTACTTAGTAGGGACCAATCAGCAAAATGTTGTATGCCGTAATGTTAAAATTTATAGAAGTATAAATCTGTTTTAAGCCTTTTTTTTTTTACTGGGTAATTTATCAGGTGATTAATGATTTAACTGACGGAGGTGCTGATTATTGCTTCGAGTGCATTGGGTTGGCATCTTTAATGCAAGATGCTTTTAGCTCTTGCCGTGAGGTCTTTTTCTACTTCTATATTTTGCAAAAAAGATTATAATTTTCCTTTAGTAGTTTTTTTTTTCCAATTACAGTTAAATTATAATTGTTCTATATTTGGTATGGTGAATAGGCCTGGGGCAAGACAGTGATATTGGGAGTGGAGATGCACGGATCGCCTCTTTGTGTGAGCAGTTACGAAATTCTTAAGGGTAAAACTGTAACAGGATCACTGTTCGGAGGTATCAAACCCAAAATTGACATTCCCCTCTTCGCCAGGAAGTACCTTGACAAGGTAAGTCTGCATTTATTACGCTCCACGATTTGGGCTTTGCCAAATAATAATAATAATAATAATAACAGAAGTTGTTTCATGAAATTTTACAGGAACTTAATTTAGAGGGGTTTATAACACACCAGGTGAAATTCAAAGATATTAACACGGCCTTCAGTTTACTACTTGAAGGAAAGAGCCTCCGTTGCATCATTTGGATGGATGACTAGCTTGGATTAAATATCTTGTTCACATAATTTTTTTTCCTTTTAATGTATGAATAAGACTCTACCTCTCTCTGAATGAGTCAAAACTTCAAGCATAAAACTTTGATGTGTTGATGTTGGTCGTTGCTATTTGGCTTGTTTAGTGGCTCAATTCAATTATGAGATTTAAAATCAAAAATCCACATCATACAGATTTGCTCTGTAGTTACAAAAGTAAAATCCATAATAAACAACCATTTCATGCTGTTGATTTTGATATATATCCCATATCTAGTGGAAAATAAGGGAAAATAAAAACAAGATGGTGTGAAAAAAATATTATTAAGAGCATATCCACCATACACTAATTTAGTGTAAAACACTGTTTCGGTGTCAAAGTCTCCCTTCAAATCTAACACCAAATCCTACAATTTTGGTGCGGTGAATAGTTCTCCACTAAATTATTACCACACCAACACATTTCATTATTTTTATTTCTATTATAACCCCTCTTTTATAACTTCCTAAAACTTTATTCCAAATATATCCTTTTTTATAAATTTTAATATCTAATGTTTTAATTTAATTTGATTATAATTTGAACTAAAATTTATACCCTGATTTTTAAATTTTCTGTAAAAAAAATCCCTGACTTTTGAATATTTGAAAAATAATACCTTTATTTTTAAATTTCAGTAAAATAATACTCTGAATTTTGAATTTCTGCAAAATAATACCCTCACTTTTGACTTCTGCAAATTAATACCTTAATAATTAAAATTCTATTAAAATTCTTACAAATTAATACCCTAATATTTGAAATTCCTATAAATTTATAACCTTAATACGCAATTAGTTGATTTTAATAATAAAAAGATGGTAGTAGCTATCATCAACTTAATTAAAACTTATTAAACAATAATAAAATTTCTAAAAAATATTTGTAGTTAGCTTATTCCACTTTTCATTTAAAAAAAAGTAAAAAAATTAGAATGAGAGGTGAAAATAATTAATTGTAAAAAAAAAAAAAGAAACATGAGAGGTAAAAAAAATTGTGTTTTTTTTAGCAATTAGCCAAAAAAATAGTTATAAAATAATTTCTGATAATATACTAATATCTAAACATTTTTAATTAGTTAATGAGAGATGTTTGCATCTTTTAATTTGCTCATAATATAAATATACCAAAAAAACAAAAGTTGGAGGGTATTAATTTACATAAATTATAAATGTCATGATGTTAATTTGTAGAATTCAAAAGTGAGAGTATTAATGTACAGAAATCATAAATGTGATAGTATTAATTTGCAGAATTTCAAAAGTACGGTTATTAATTTGCATAAGTTCAAAAGATATGGTATTTTTTACTAAAAAGTTAAAAGTGAAGATATTTGATTGTGATTAACCCCTCAACAAAAATTAAATAAATAATACAAATATTATTATAGTAATTTTTCCAATAATATGCAATAATGTGTTAATTAATATATGGGTGTAGTAGCTTGTGAAATAAATTAATTATTGAGGACTAAAAAGACAAGGAATAGAAAGGGAATTATGTGTACATATTATCAGTTATGATGTTATACCTGAAACATGAACATTTGAATCTGTTATTTAATATGGATGAAGCATAAATATGTGGTGTATTTATATTGTTTGACGAGTATTGTTGAATAAAGTGTGACGAGCCAGCGCCCAAATAAAGGGGATGTTATGGGACTTTAGACCTCTATATGATGACTTATAATATATTATATGTTATATGAGTAACTCAATATGCAGATCGCGGTCTTGTCAAGCAATACAGTATATACAAAATAGACAAAAAAAATTGTGTAGATTAAGAACATCGACCTTTATATATATATATATATATATATTTTGGTTGGTAATAAAGTATTTCTCAAAGTTGTGTCTATAGAAAATATTATGAGATTTGAGCAGAAATGAAAATCAAGTCTAAGATTCATAAGTTCATATAAGATTCTCGAGAACAACAAAAATGTCGCTAATAGACTTATCGTAATGCCAGAGTTATTAGTTATGCTTCATCTTTTACTTTTCTATATTGAGAAAGTATATTTTATATCCATTCCATGCTCTTAAACATAAGCCACTTTCATTGGATTCTCTATGAAAAACATCCGATATAGATTTTGAATAAGAAGGAGAACAATTGGAAAACAAGAAGAATTTTCTATTGAAAATCTTGTAGTGTAACCACTCTCTATAGGAGATAATTGGAGCATGAAGAGAAAACAAAGGAGCTAACATCAAAATTATTTCGTATGCAAATTTTGAGGATAAAAATTTTTATTAGGAAGAGAGGATTGTAATATCCCGAACTCTCATATGACACACAGTTTTTCATACAGTGAAAAGAGCCAATAATAACACGATGCATAGCCCTTTTTTTTTAAATCACTATTATATCTGCTTATAATTTTGAATACTTGTTTTAGAATTTAGTTATTTCTATTAACCTTAAATTATTAGATAATTTTGTAGTGAAATACTCGAGACAAACTCGTTAGTATAAATTTGACGTATATTAAGTTGGTTTTCTCATATGATTATTTGACATTTTATTTATTTAAGAGAGAAAAAAAATTGTAGCACATGACTTGAAGTTATAAATCTAAAACTTTTTCTTTTTATATGTACTTTGTTGGAAAATAGGTTAAGACATGGGTTTAGTTATTGGGCTTGTCTTAGGTTTAGAAGCCCATGTATTCTGTAAAGTCCAAATTTATGGTATAGAACCCATTTTCATGAACCATTTTGAAGCTAAAAATTGAGTATGACTCACATCTTGTTGATGAAAGGTCTTGATAAATTCTTGTTCTTCTCCACGAGGACATTGATTTCGTATATCCACATGCTCAAAATGGTGCACGGATGAATGAGAAATTGCTGCTCAAACGTACATCATTGAAATAAAAAAAAAAGAAAGGAAAATTTAGAGTTCCACATTGGTGGGATGCAAGATGCAAGTGATATAAAAAGGCTTATGTTTTATGATGGTGGTAAAAATAACTACCATAGACTCAGACGCGCGCACAAAGAGGTGCAAATCTTCGGGCTTAGGCCTGAATTTGCATGGGTTCATGTATGCTCGCATCTACGAACACGAATACCAGGCCGAAACTTGGACCATAGTAAGTCCAACTTTTTGTTACAACCCAGTTAATTTTTTTTTTCATTTTTGGATGTTTTTTTGCTTGTAACCTATGTACTTAATGCCCAAAACTGCTAAAACAGCCTAAAAAAATATTATGGATTTTTTGTTAAATATTTTTGGACGGTTGTTAAATGTTTTTGAACGTTTTGGTAAGTATAACAGCTAACTTGGGTTGGCAGGTTGTAACAACGAACAATTAGGCTTCATGACAATTATGGGATATTAACACACATAAGGTACATAACCCCCATTTCAGAAACTATAAAAGGGGATGTCCTCTTCCTCATTCTACACACTAAATCCTAACCATTCTTCTCTTATTTCTCTCTACCTTCCTTTCTCAATTTCTCTAATTTTTCGAGTGTTCTTGAGTTTACTTGTTGAAGTTCTTCGTGTTTAGGAATTTTGTAGCTAAAATTCTTAGTGTGTTGGAGTTCAAAGCAATTCTTAGTGTGTTGAATTTGCATGGGCTTATGTATACTCGCACCTACGAACACGAATACCAAGCCAAAACTTGGACTATAGTAAGTCCAACTTTTTGTCACAATCCCGTTAAATTTTTTTTTTTTCATTTTTGGATGTTTTTTTGCTTGTAATCTATGTACTTAATGCCCGAAACTGCTAAAACAACCTACAAAAATATTATGGATTTTTTGTTAAACGTTTTTGGATGGTTGTTAAATGTTTTTGAACGTTTTGGTAAGTATAACAGCCAACTTGGGTTGGCAAGTTATAACAGCCAACAATTAGGCTTCATGATAATTATGGGGTATTAACACACATAAGGTACATAACCCCCATTTCAGAAACTATAAAAGGGGACGTCCTCTTCCTCATTCTACACACTAAATCAAAACCATTCTTCTCTGATTTCTCTCTACTGTCCTTTCTCAATATCTCTAATTTTTCGAGTGTTCTTGAGTTTACTTGTTGAAGTTCTTCGAGTATTTAGGAATTTCGTAGCTAAGATTCTTAGTGTGTTGGAGTTCAAAGTAATCCACTTCGTAAAGTGGAGATATTGGTGCTTTACCTGTTGCTCATTGTCATTGTATCTTAAGAAACTAATGCTTGCTAAATCCTCAAGCATTTTAGTGGAGAAAGTGAATCAGTTTTATGTTGAATACAGGGCTCAGCAGTTAACTGTCTTTTATTTTGCAGAAATACTTAATTTGAAGTATTGTTGTAATTCTGCACAAGTTTCGGAGCATAACAACTTTTGGTAACTTTAATTTTATTTTAAAGTTTATTATAAATATTTATAACCTTATATATTGCATGTTATTATTTCCTACAATCTTAAAACTGAATTTCTTACTTTATATAAGGTTTTTATTAGGTTGCATGTTAGAATTTATTTTAGTAAATTCTTTATGCTAGGTTGCATGTTAGAATTTATCTTTATTAAATTATTTATACTATTATTTGTAATATATATAATTCTAGTTGTTTGAGTATATATATTGCTTTGATGCTTTGTTATTACTATCATTATTGGTGTGGAATTTTTGTGGATGAGATTTTGTGTTCTGTCCAAAGAGACCGAGTTTGAAGACGAAGTATCTGTGACCCCTCCACGCTTTTCTTGGGAGTTTCTTTGAAATTCTGTCTAGGAGGCGGAATTTTAAGTATGACCTATTTGTGAACCCTCTAGCCTTTCCAGGGAATTAATTTGTACTGAAATTAATAATCTTTTATTGATTAATTTCAGGGATGGCGAATAATAATGCTGAGAACACAACTAGTTCTTATCAGCTTGCTGTGGCATCTGCAGTGCTAGTGCCTGTCCATACTGTGGCTCAAGTGCCAAACCCTCTTGTGACTCCAATGGTACCAGGGAGAGAAGCCTAAGAAGTTTAATGGGTTGAACTTCAAAATATAGCAGCAAAACATGCTATTTTATCTGACCAGATTGAACTTTACGAGGTTTTTGACTGAAGAGGCTCCAAAAGTCAGAGAAGATGAGCAAGATTTTCAAGTCCTTATAGTGGTAGATGCTTGGAAACAAGCTAACTACCTATGCCAGAACTATGTAATGAATGGTTTGACCAATTCATTATATAGTGTATATCGTAATAAAAAATGACAAAGGAACTATGGGAGCTGCTAGACTATAAATATATAATCGAAGATGTTGATTCCAAGAAATTTATGGTGGGACATTTCCTTGATTATAAAATGGTCGACTCTAAAATTGTAATCAGTCAAGTTCAGGAGTTTCAATTGATTCTCCATGAGATTCAGGCAGAGGAGATGGTACTGTGTGAACCTTTCCAAATAGCTACTATTATTAAGAAACTACCCCTTTATGGAAGGATTTCAAGAGCTATCTAAAACACAAGCAAAAAGTCATGAGCCTTGAAGACCTTGTTATTAGGCTCTGCATTGAAGAAGACAACAAACGTGCTAAAAAGACAGGAGTCTCATCTAGTACGTCTGGGGCAAAGGCAAATATTATGGAGCATGATCAAAGCTCCAGGCTAAGAAGAACAAGTTAAAGAAAGGTCCAAGCTAGGACCTAAAGACAGAGTGGATAAGAAGCAAAAGTTACAAGAAAAATACTTTAACTATAACAAGATGGGTCACAGGGCTTCAGATTGCCGACTTCCAAAGAAGAAAAAGAATGAAGCCAACATTGTGGATGGTATCACAAAAGATGTAGAAGACATAGGTCTGTCTGCAGTCATTTCTGAAGTCAACCTTGTTAGGTCCAATCTAAAGGAATGGTGGTTTGACACTGGAGCTTCAAGACATATTTATTCTGACAATGGCCTGTTCACAACCTTTAAACCGATAAAGAATGGGGAGAAGCTATTCATGGATTATTTAGCGACGTCTAAAGTATAAGGTCTAGGCAAAGTAGTGTCAAAGATGACCTTTGGGAAGGAACTGACTCTAAAATACATAATGTATATACCAGATATCTGTAAGAACCTTGTGTCTAATTCACTTCTGAATAAGCACAGATTATGCATGGTGTTTGAGTCAGATAAATTTTTATTGACCAAAAATGGTCTTTTTGTGAGAAAGGGATATAAACGTGAGGGTATGTTTTGTAAAAACCCAGTTTTTTTAGAGGCAAAATGGTCTTTTGAGCAGATTTTTTTTTTATTTTTATAAAAAAAGAAGATTATATAAACCCCTCTCTCCCTCTCTCCTCTGTCTCGTCCCCCCCTCTCAGAATCTCTCTCGCTCTCCCTGCTATCTCTTTCAGCCGAAGACCGGAACCACCGCAAGTCGCCGTCTAAGCTCCATCCGGCCAAGCAGATCACTGGCGAGCCTTCCCCACACCACCACGAGCCGGTCACCAGCCACCAAAGGCCGCCGGAGCAGCCGCCCTCGCCGGAGAAGACAAATGGCCGTTTGAAGCTTTTCGTCACCAGCGAAAATTCTGGCCACCATTCAACCCCCAACAGGTCCGGTTGGATTTGTCTCGTCGCAAGGATCGTTAAGGTATATATGTCTCAACCCCATTTTGTCCGGATTGAAAGTTGCCATTTTTGGGCATTTTGAGTTTATGATTGTAGTTTTTGATCTGGCCGTTGGATTGTATTTTTGACCGTATTTTTGGAAGTACTCGGAAAATGGAGAAATTTGATATATATATATATATATTGTGTTGTTTGGTGATCAGCACGAAAATCGAGATCGGACGGCCGAGATTTTGTTTCGTTTTGCGTACAATCGGTTCGGTGTGAGCCCGGACCAGAATTAGACAAATTATATATCTAACCTAGCTATTTTGGGTGCTAAGAATTCAATAAAGAGGCCCGTTTGCGAAATTGAAGCTCCGGTGAGAAGTTGACTTTTCTCCAGAGGACGATCGAAGGCTTGGAATTGGTTTCCAACCCTCCGGGCGATCGTCAACGACACCTTGAAGACTTAATATGTGGTATCGCTATTCCAGTGAGGTAGGGGTCTAGTTACCTTTGTTTTATACCATTTTTGAGTTAAAACTTATTTTCTGCAGCATATAAGAACAAGTGTGTTTTTAATGATTTGAATTATATGTGATGGAATCTGGTTTTATGATATATACTGTACTGCTCTGGGAATTTGCTGTGTGCAGGTTATTTTGGGTATATCAAAAATAGGGTTGTTATGCTGCCCGTTTTTCTATAAAACCCTATTATGCATATTTTTCTGAAAAACCAGAGTACAGTAGTTTTTACACTTCAGTTCTGGATTGCACGTATCATAGGATCATACATGAGCACCGTGTTAACATCATGGGTTTTACAGTGTGGCACTGCATGCCTCACCGTCGATGAAATTTTGTAAACTTGCGCGGGATTTGTTCTTCTGATTACCTCCCAATTTGGCAGGCGTAGGCAATTCGGTTGCCCCTCCAGGTTTGGTAGGCGATACACGAGTGTCCCCTCCGGGTATAGGCTTAGGTGTCAGGCAGACTGTTGGGCATACTTAGTGCCATCATCCTGGGTTTCCACAGATGAGAGGATGAGAGCTCATGGGTATGGGTTGATTTGTGTCATGTGTATATGGATTAATGGTTTTGATTACACTATTTTAGATATATGGGCTCCCGATTTGGATTATATATATATATATATATATATATATATATGTGTGTATGTTTTGGATTTGAACTAACCATGCAGGAGTTTTCCATCACTGAACTATTTTTCTTCGAGTAACTATTTTCCTACTGGGCATTGTATGCTCACCCCCCTTCTTCCCTTCCTCAGGTGGTGTTCAATGCGATCTTAGAAATCAGGAGGAGTAAGAGGCCATCTTGACTGTAGTTCATTTCTTGATAATGCTAGAAGTCTACTATTGTAGTGTTTGGACTGTTTGGGGTTTTATATTAGCATTGAACCAAGATTACTACTTTCTATTTTGTCTGTAAACTTATGCATACTATTTTGGGATTTAACTTGTTATTGTAGATGATGATGATGCTTGGACTTATATTTGATTTTCTTGTTTTTCAATTATTATTCGGTCTATGTTTAATGGTGTATACGAACTGTGGGAAAGGTTCACGGGATGAAATTCCAAATACTTTATCAAAATGGACTGTTTACAAAACCAAAACTTTTTAGACATTTTTCAAATAAATCATGAAATTTTCCATCTTTATAAAATTCTCCTTCTGCCACGGGCCTGGATTTTGGGTCGTGAAATGTTTAAATTCAATGTAATGACTGTAAAACCCAATCTCAATAAAGTTAGCTTTTCCACTTATTTGAATGAGTCTTCTACTTTATGGCATAGTAGACTAGGATATGTTAATTATGATATTATACGTAGATTAATTAACTTAAATCTTATTTCTGCTTTCTAAATTGATACAAAACATGAATGTCCAAATTGTGTTGAAGTAAAATTGACAGGGTTATCTTTCTAAACCTTTGAAAGTAATACTGAACCCCTTGATTTAATTTATAGTGATATCTGTGATTTAAAATTTGTACAAACAAGGGGAGACAATAAGTATTTTATTACTTTTATCGATGATAGCACAAAATATTGTTATGTATATTTGCTAAAATCTAAGGACAAAGCAATAGAGAAGTTTATTCTCAATAAGATGAGGTTGAAAATCAACTTAATAAGAATACTAAGATGATTAAAAATGACCATGGTGGAGAATATGAATCACTTTTTGGTGAATTCTATGCACAACACGAAATAATACATGAGGTCACTCTGCCTTATTCACCTCAGTCAAACACTGTTGCTGAGAGGAAAAATCGTACCTTGAAAGAGATGATGAATGCATTACTGTTAAGTTTTAGGTAACCTGAGAATGTGTGGGGGGAAGCTATTTTAACAGCTAATTACCTTTTAAATAAGATACCCCACATGAAAAAAAAAAAATACCTTATGAATTATGGAAAGGTAAAATCCTTCCTACAAATACTTGCGAGTTTGGAGACGTCTTGCTAAGGTATTGGTACCTACACCTAAAAAGGAGAAAATAGGACCAAAGATAGTAGATTGCATTTTCATTGGTTGTGTATATAATAATAGTGCTTATCGGTTTCTTGTGTATGAGTCAGAAATCACAGACACACACAAGAACACAATAATGAAATCAAGAAATGCATTATTCTTTAAACATGAATTTCTGTATAAATCCAATGATGTACTCAATACATCTAAACGAACTTATGAGGCTATTACTGAGGATAGTCAAGACCAAGAATAAGTCGTTGAAGATGATCCTAGACATAGTAAAAGAGCGAGAACTGAAAAATCTTTTATTCTGAAATTTTTAGTTTACACGTTGGAAAGTGAACCTCAAAGCTTCCAAGAAGCTGTGAGCTTTGTTGGGGGACCTTTGTGGAAAGAGTCTATTAAGAGTAAAATCGATTCCATCTTGCAAAACCATACGTGGGAACTAGTAGATTTTTCTCCAAGATATAAGCCACTTGGTTCGAAATGGATTTTCAAAAAGAAAATAAAAGTAGATGGAACAATTGACAAATATAAGGTTAGATTAATTATCAAAGGTTATATACAAAAAGAAGGCCAAGATTACTTTGATTCTTATTCTCCTATAACGAGAATAAATTCCATAAGGATAATACTTACAATTACCACTCTATAGAATCTTGAAGCACACCAAATGGATGTAAAAATAGTTTTTCTTTACGGAGATCTAGATGAAGAAATCTATATAGAACAACCTAAGAATTTTGTTGCTCCTGGACAAAAAAAGAAAGTCTGTAAAACTAGTCAAGTCTCTTATGGCTTAAAGCAAGCACCAAAGCAGTGACATGAAAAGTTTGACAGATTAATGCTTGCTAATGGTTTTAAAATCAATGAGTGCGATAAATGTGTCTATGTTAAAAACACTGAAAATGGCTGTCATTTTGTGTCTTTATATTGATAACATGCTCATTATTGGTAATAATGACAAGATGGTCAAATCTACTAAGAATATGTTGAATTCCAAATTTGACATGAAAGATATGGGTCTAGCTGATGTAATTTTGGGAATTAAAATTACAAGGATATCTAATAGACTTATACTCAATCAGTTGTATTTTGTGGACAAAATTTTGGAGAAATTCAACAAAGATGATTCTGGAGTATCCAGAATACCGGTAGACATGAGTCAACACCTTCATAAGAATAAAGGTAAGAGTGTTTTCCAAGTAGAATACTCTAGAGTGATTGGTAGTCTGATGTACTTGATGAGTTACACAAGGCTATATATGACCTACACAGTCAGTAGACTGAGTAGATATACGAGTAATCTAAGTAATGAGCATTGGAAAGGAATTATGAAAGTACTTAGGTACTCACAATATTCTCGTAACTACAGACTACACTATAACAAATATCCTACGGTTTTAGAAGGATATAGTGATGCAAACTGGATATCTGATATAAAAGACTCAAAATCTACTAATATGTATGTGTTCACACTAGTTGGAGCAACTGTATCATAGACATCTTCAAAACAAACGATTATAGCTTGATCCATGATAGAATCTGAGTTTATAGCTCTAGATAAATGCGGTAAAGAGGCTAAATAGTTACGTTATTTCTTAAAAGATATTCTAGATTGGCCTAAGCCAGTGCCGCCAATATTTATATATTGCGATAGTCAATCGGCTATCGGAAGGGCACAAAATAACATGCATAATGGTAAGTCTAGACATATATATCGTAGACATAATACCATTAGATAACTACTCTCAACGAGAGGTATTTCTATAGACTATGTGAAGTCTAAGAATAACTTAACAGATTTGCTACGCTAACCAAAGGGTTAAACAAAGAATTAGTTGACAAATCATTGAGAGGAATGGGACTAAAGCACATGAAATAAAAGTCAATACAATGGAAACCCAACCTAGTTGACTAGATATCCTAAGATCTAGGTTCAAAGGGACAATCTAATTGTGAAGCCTTAATTGGATCACTATGGGGGTTATCCTCATGTGAGGGTATTGCCCTCATATCCATTCTTTTGATGAAAAACAATGATGCTCGTAAGGAATAGGATAAGCAAAGGCTTTTAACAATTCTTATGCTTCGGGAAACCGAGCGGAGTAATACAGGATACTCTGAACTAAGAAATCTTTTATGTGAGAGAGAAGTAGGGCCGTTTCAAAGGGAATCATAAGGGCTTAATTCCTTAGAAACTCTTACAGAACCAAGGAAAGATATTCAAGGCCAAAATGAACATAACTGTAAGAATTGGATATGTTAAAAAAGATTCATGTGTGAAGTATATTATTATTTACATGAATAACAGGACAGTTCAAAGACATTATATTTACTGATCAGTCTATAAAGTAAATGTACTTTCACGAGAGAATGTTCAAAAGGTAACACCTATCAATCCTATGTAGGTTTTGTTCGTTGAACTCTATCACCTTGTTTAGAGTCTGTGATTTCTCTTTTTACAATTTCTATTCATGTGGAGGATTACTAGAAAATGGGTTTGTCTTGGGCTTAGAAGCCCATGTATTTTGTAAAGTCTAAATTTGTATTATAGAACCCATTTTTATGAACCATTTTGAAGCTAAAAATTGAGTGAGACCCACCTCTTGTTGATGAAAGGTCTTGATGAATTTTTATTCTTCTCCGTGAGGTCATTGATTTCGTATATTCACACGCTTAAAATAGTATACGGATGAATGAGAAAATGTTGCTCAAAGTTATACCATTGAAATGGAAAAATAAAGGGAAAATATTAGAGTCCAACATTAGTGGGAAATCCATGGTGCAAGTGATATAAAAAGGCTTGTGATAGTGGTAAGAATAACTACCATAGATGTTCTCTCATGAGGGCATGGGGTGCAAATCTTCAGGTTTGGGCCTGAATTTATATGGACTCGTGTTTGTCCGCACCCGCGGATACGAATGTCAGGCCAAAATTTAGACCATAGTAAACTCAACTTTTTGTTGTGGCACAATTAATTTTTTTCTTTCATTTTTTGGACATTTTTTTGCTTGTAAGCTATATACTTAATGCCCGAAACTACCAAAACAACCTGAAAAAACGTTATGGATTTTTTGTTAAATATTTTTGGACGATTGTTAAATGTTTTTGAACATTTTGAACGTTTTGATAAGTGTAAGAGCCAATTTGGGTTGGGAGGTTATAACAACTAATAATTAAGCTTCATGATCATTATGGGGTATTAACACATATAAGGTATATAACTCCCATTTCAGAAACTATAAAAGGGGACATTCTCTTCCTCATTCTACACACTAAATCAGAACTATTCTTCTCTGATTTCTCTCTACCGTCCTCTCTCAATTTCTCTAGTTTTTCGAGTGTTCTTGAGTTCTTAAATTTATTAGCTGAATTTCTTCGGGTGTTTAGGAATTTTGTAGCTAGGGTTCTTAATATGTTCGAGTTCAAAGTAATCCAGTTCGTAGAGTAAAGTGTTGGTACTTCACTTGCTGCTCATTGTCGCTGTATCCTGGGAAACTGACGCTTGCTAAATCCTCAAGCATTCTAGTGGAAAAAGTGAATCAGTTTTAAGGACTCTGTGTTGAACACAGGTCTCGATAGTTAACTGTCTTTTATTTTCCAGGAATACTCAATTTGAAGTATTGTTATAATTCTGCATAAATTTTGGAGCATAACAACTTTTGATAACTTTAATTTTGTATTAAAGTTTATTATAAATATTTATAACCTTATATATTGCATGTTATTTTTTCCCCACGAACTTCACTTTAATTGCATCTATGGAGTGTAATTTTATTAGTTATTGAGATGTATAGTTTTATATTTGCTATGAATGCATAAGTTATTATATTAGGATCTGATACCAATCAGATCTGATTTCTACGTTTACTATTTGCGTTATGTATTATATTATTTGCATATTTAAAAAAAAGGACTGAAAAGTTAATAACGATTTAATCAAAGTCAGCAACATTTACGAATTAATATATATTGCTCTTCTTTGTTTGATTGGCATTTTGATGCAATTGGTTAGAGTTTAATTTCTAAAATGAGAGGAAAGGTACACCATTTTGGTATTATAAATTGCACATTATTAGTCTTTTATTATTATTTATAACAAACATTTTATTTGCTATGATTTATACGACATTTTCTTTTCAGAAGTTTTTTTTTTCCGTCATTTTTCGTTAAATTAGTTTCAAAGGAAAATTTAGATGTTAGCCATACTCAACTGAGTATAAAAGTTTGTATTCACTTTGGTTCGTGTATTTTAAAAGTGATATTCGGCTACTTATCCTGAAACAAACCATAACAGGGCCAACCTAAATTGTCTCGGAGACAATTCAAAGTGTAAATGTTAAGTAGGCAAATACTATTCTTTAGATATACAAATAAAAATTAGAACATTTTTTTTATACTCAGCTAAATACCACTTTCAAAATTAAACTTCTTATTTGGAATTGATTTTGTTAGGCACTATGAAAAATAAAATTACGGATGAGTAAATATGCACAAAACTTCGAATTAACTAGAGCAAAAAAATAACTTTTATAAACAATTAGTCTGGTTTAAAAAGTGGTAATGGTCTGATTTTTCAAATGAAAAAACTAACAAGCTTGGCAACTTAAAATAAGACTAATGTATGAGCAGGTATACAAAGTGTAAAAATACATATATTCGACTATTTACCTATAAAAGAATAAAAAATGGATATTTCCATCTATATATAATAAGTCTGAATAAGCAGTCAGGCATGCTGCACTCCATTTTTTATTTTATTTGTACCCTTTTCTTTGTTTTGAATTTTAATAAAGTAAGGCTAATTTAGTAATTTTGTTTTTGTCTTTTCCTTATATAATTTGGTTTTACATTTACATTTTTCCTTATAATTAAGCTTTTTAAAGCTACTTTGATATTCTTTTTTCTGGATAATTTATTTAATTAAATTTATTTATTTTGAGCTTATTTTTTATTTTTGAAGTCTTATTCTGAACTATTTAAAATTTTTTTAAAAATTTTCCAACGAGGCCTGTGCGTGTTCCAATACTAGTATTAAAATAAAGTGTTAAAAAATGACACATGCTCTAATTTCCCCATAAAATACTTATTTCGGGCCAAATTACTTTTAGTCAGGTCCATTTTCTGGTAGCTTATGGGATACGCCCCAAAGTCCTCATTCTAGAAGATGTTATCGGCCCAGTCCCAAACATGCGGATGCGTGGATTGTTCAAAAATATCCAATATGAAGAGGAATTAAGGTATAGACGAACTGACCTCGTAAAGATAATCTTACATAGAATGGTAATTAGTCAGTCCAAAAGGCACTGCTGAAGATCACCGAGTTTCATATCCTGCCGACGTTGAATTTGAAACTTGCTTAGATAATCACGTAAGCACAAAAAATTCCCTAATTGCGGTGTGAGGACACGGGTCTACTGTTGAAATTATTAACTATACAAGAAAAATATAGAGTTATTATTGATCTTAATTTTCTAATCTTTTTGCGTGGGTTATCACGAATAGTACATATACCAATATTTTATTAGCTTAAAATTTATGAAAAATTAAAAATGAAATCAAGAGATTATGATTTTATTCAATTTGTGATTAATGGCCTACGTATGACGGTACGAGGGAGCATATAGCATATACTAATTAATTATACTTATATTGGGATGTAGGTTTGTATTTATTTATTTATTTTTTGAGTGGATAGTTAGGATGGTTTTAATTTTAATTATGACGACTTCTTGTGGCTAAAGTATATATACTGCGTGCTATTGTTATGAACAAAGTTCAGAAAAAGAAAAAGAAATAAAGAAACGAAAAGAAGGTGCAATGTTGCCCAACTGTCGTGAGGTTCGTATTCAAAAATAAATAAACAAAATAAAACAACTCGGTTTCTAATTCTTCCATTACGACCAATTCAATATATTTATTTTTATATAATTCGACCACAATTAAGTCAAGAGTCAAAAACACTTCTATATCTTCCCCCTTTAATTTTAATTTCTTCTTTCAGACAGACTAATTATTTACAGTTAGAAAATGAGTTAACAGCAAAAAATATCTTAAAATTTGGTCTTTTTGCGATTTAAATCCGATATTTTGGTTTCTGTAAAAAAAAAATGTACCCTACGCTCATATTTTTTTTTATTGATTTATGTTAGTCTAAATGAATTTTTTGTAATTGTTTTAACTGTTGGGAAACAAAAATAATATTTTTTGAGTTTGGATTCGCAATTTTGGGGAAAACAAATTTGTAAAAATATGAACGCATGGTACAAATTTTTTTTAATTTCAACATGTGAGAATATTCTTTTGTAGAAACTAAAACATATAGTTTAAATTGTGGAAAGACCAAACTTTAAGATTTTTTTTTTTTGTTGCAATTAACACTTAGAAAATTCATCCAAACTTAGTACATATAAAAACCCCTCTTCACCATTGCTCAAAAAACAATCCCAGATTCACCTTTGTAAACTCACCATTCTAGCTAGCTAATCCCATCAACCGATATCCTCGCTTAATTAACTTCCAATTCCCACCTCATTAATTAACTTCCAATTCCCACCTCAAACCAAAGGAGAAAAAAAAACCTCCAATTTCCCAAAACAAGATGAGATTTTTAAGTCTGTTTTTCGTGATTACAATGGTGGTAAGTGCCACGAGCATGCATTCATACAAAGGTGGGAGAGTCTTGAAAGATAATTTCATTATGCAATTCCTAATAAGGAATGGAAATTTTAAAAACCTAACTTTTGTACGCGTATTCTAGTATTTTTTCCAATCTTAAAAAATAAGAAAGAGATGAAGTCTTGTTCATCTCCCCGACAAATAAACTTCGGCATCGACTATATCAATGTAACATTATTATTTTTTTCAATTTCTCATGGGTTCCAAAATTAGCATTCCCTAAGCACTCCTCGTTCTGAGAGCTCGCAACTCATGTTAATAGGACAATATTTGTCTTTCTAATTTGAGTTATTGATATAAAAATACCTTTATTTTTAACTTTTTCTTTTCAAAAAAATCCCAATTTTTGAGCTTCTGTAAATTAATACCTTGATATTTAAATTTATGTCAATTAATACCTTGATATTTACACTCCACGTTCTGGGAGCTCCCAGATCATGGTAAAATGGTATAATGTTTGCGTTTCTAATTAGGGTTATTGATATAAAAATACTTTTATTTTAACTTTTTTTTTTCCAAAAAAATATCGATTTTGAGCTTCTACAAATTAACAACTTTATTTTAAATTTATGTCAATTAATACGTTGATATTTATAATTTCTACAAATTAATACCCTCATTTTTGAATTATGTAAATTAATACCCTTATACTTTTTTCAAATTTATACGGTTAGCAAGTTTAAAAAAAACACATATTTCTCATTAGCTTATTAAAAAAAATCTTAAATAGTGATATATTATTAGAAATTATTTTATAATTATTACTTTTTGATTTATTCTGAAAAAAATATAAATTGAATGACGGTTAAAATTGTAGAAAGCTGGCTACATTTCAACTTTTTGATTTGTTTTTATTTTTTAAATGAAAAGAAATAAACTAAACTAATCATAAACATTTTTTATAAATTTTATTAGTGTGTAATAAGTTTTTATTAAGTTAATAAGGAGTACTGCTATCTTTTTAATATTAAAATTAGCTAATTAAGCATTAAAGGTATAAATTTGCATGAATTTCAAATATTAGGGGTATTAATTTGAAACAATTTCAATTATGAGGGTATTAACTTGTAAAATTCAAAAATAAGGATAATATTCTATAGAAATTCAAAAGTAAGTATTAATTTACAGAAATTTAAAAATTAGGATATTAATTTGTAAGGACTTAAAAATCAGAATTTTTTTTTTTTGCAAAAAAGTTAAAAGCTAGAGTTTTTTTTATGTCATTATCCTTTCTAATTATTATAGCAAATTTTTAGAATTATGCATCATGTGTCTTTTCTATTCTAAAATAATATAATAGGTGATTTGTTATCACTTAATTAATGATAATATTAAATTTATTTATAATAAATTTTAATACACTAATTTAACACTAATAACTTTTAGAGGGAAAAAAATTTCAATAATGCCACGTACGTTACAATAATTAGGACCTACCATTGTCCATGGTAAAATTACGCAAAGAAGACAGCATAGTCTTAGCTTTAACTAATAATAGTCTAGTCTATGTCAGTAACTCAGTAAAATTCCTCATCTTTAACCAATTACCATGCCCTAAACTCTACCTTACACAACACCTATACACAGCCAGTACTCTTCGTCTCTCTCCCCTATCTCCGACTCCTCTCCTCTCTCTCTCTCTCTCGGCCGCCTAAAGATAACAGAGGTGATCAGATCGCTTCCTCTTTCATCAAATGGCGGAAGCGAAACCAGACCAAACCATAACCCTATCTCAGGTACTTTTTTTATTTCTCAATTATAGATGTTAATAATTTGTTGTATAGCAATGCTCGTTAGTTAATTGGGATCCCAATTTGGTTGCTTTATTCGACGAATTCTGCATCAAAGCAAAATGCTCTTCCCCTACGTTCTTTAGGTTTTATTGAATTGAACCATGGTTTGCTTTAGTTATAGTAATTTGGTTTTTAGGTATTGAAATGTCTAAATCCAGGGCAGTTTAGATGCAGTTGATGATGGAATCGGCTTTTTTTATTGTATTTTATTTTTATTTTGTAAAAGCTCTGCCCCGTAGAGGGTTTCTTCAATTTTGCCCTAAGTTTACTTTTACAATTATTTCCACCACAAATTCGAAAAACTCCCTCATCTGCTGTGTGCGCGCGCTATATAATACACAAGAAAAAACTATTACAGACGAAATGCATCAAAGCTGTGTGTTAATAGCGTTAGATTAAACAAATTTTTATCACATTTGTTTTATTTTATTTTTATTTTTATTTTTATTTTTTGGTCGTCAGCCTGACTGTAGAAACCTTTTTTCTTTGAGTATCTGTGTGCCGGTAATGTCTCCAAATCTTCATTTCTTGGACTCTTACCTTTCAAGCGTCAGCAGATTTCACAATCTCAAATTTTCCTTGATAATATAATAAGCTTATGGTTTCTGATTCGGAAATGGTTTCCGTAATGCTTGGACTCACAGCAATACGCGTTGAAGGAGAGTGAGGATAAGATGGATGTCAATACAAAACCAGTGGAAGTAAAAGAGGTTGCGAACCCAGTGAATACTGCTCCTGAAGAATTTGTCGCTGAGAAGACTGAGGAACCACTGGCTGCCGCTGCCAAGGAAACCACTGAAATTACTCCTCTGCCTGTTGCTACCGAGGAGAGTAGTGAAACTGCCCCTTCAGCTGTCGTTCATGGTGAAAGCACTGAAGACAGTACTGCTGCTGCTGAATCCGGCAACGAAACTGCTGCTGAGGAAAGCAGTGAAAGCACCGAAAACTCAAGTGAGCAAGAAGCAGTAGAAGAGGAGGCAGCAGAGATTAAGGTTAATTTGCCTACACCATTAATGGCAGTAGCTTAATTCTTTTCGACAGCCACCTAAGAGATGATGTGCATTCCTTTTTTGGTCTTTACATGTTCAAGTTTTACTTATATGTTGTTTTTGGTGGTCAGCTTGAGACAGCACCAGCAGATTTTCGTTTCCCCACAACAAATCAGACGAGGCATTGCTTTACCCGATACATAGAGTATCATCGGTAAGACTACTGTGAGTTTTGTTGCTTTTTCATCCACTGCTTTTTTGCTTTCTTCTGTCGAATTCTTTCAGCTGCGTCATGGGTTAGACTACTGCAAGTTCTTTTGCTTTTTGTTCCCCTGCTTTTATTGCTTTCTTCTGTTGAATTCTTTGAGCATGGGCTTTATAGTATTCGTTTGGGCCTGCTTGTCTGAGAAATCACCTTAAATTATTTCTATTATTTTCAGGTGTGTAGCTGCGAAGGGGGAAGGTGCCCCGGAGTGCGATAGGTTTCAGAAATATTATCGTTCTCTTTGCCCTGGTGAATGGGTATGCATCTTCATTATTCTCGACCTGGGAACTATAGTTACTTTATTTTCTTTCCTTCTTAACTATTAATATGTTGTAGATTATTGTGTTGGACATTGTCGTTCTGCTTGCTCGTACTGCTCAGATATTCTACTTACATTTAATTAGCATACTCGTTATGATTAGATCTAGTTATCATTAGGTTAAATTATCACTACTGAAGTGAAAGTTTTAAGGCTGATAAAGTTAGGACAAGGTGGGGAGAGGAGAGGACTTTTCTAGTTATAAAAAGTTATACCTCTTCCCTTAATCTAATTGTTGTAATCTCGTATGTGCCAGGTCGAGAGATGGAATGAGCAAAGGGAGAATGGAACCTTTCCAGGTCCTCTGTAGACTGGCTGTTTTTAGCCTTGATATGCTTTGCGCACTGCTTTTATGCCCAAGTTGGTATTTTGGTAGATGAACTTCTATGATGAGAATCAAACTCTCGGGGAATTTCTTATAACATGAGTTAATAAGAAATTTTGGCTTGTTCCTGAATACGTAAAATTTATTGCTCATAAAACACTCATTTCTTGACATTAAGATGAGGAATCTTATTTTATGGTATTTCTTTATCTTAAATGTTGTGCTGACAGAAATTTGTTATTTACGGAGACCCAATTTACCTTGGGGGGTTTTTTGCAATTGTCTCCTAATAAAAAGATGTTAGGATTTTTATTTCAATTGGCCTCATCGATAATTGCTATATGATTTGGTTGACTATTCTCGCAAGATTGTTGGTCTAGGACGTTATATCCTTCATAGTAGAACGGCTTTGGTTTTATTTAAAGTGTTACTTGTTCGTTTGGTACAATTTTACTACATTAGAGCCTTGTTTGTTTGTTGACATCATGCTTACTTAAAAAGAAAATAATGTTTTAAATTTGAAACGCTAATTTTTTTTCCCTGTGGTTGGTTAAGGCATTATTTTTCATTTATACTCGGATTTAAAAAAAATCCATGATCTTTAGCTAGAAAAACCCGCACATTTTCATTAATATTAACTATTTTTTTTTTATAATTTTTTCTATCTAATCTTACATTTTCGCATCTACAATCAAAATTAGAGTTAAAAATTATTGCAAAACCGTTTTTATTTTTAAAATTATTGTTTGATGTTCATAGAAATAGGCAAAACGCAACCATTTAGGCCGTGTGTGTGTGGGTTTTTTTTTTTTTTTTGGAATATTATCCCTACCTTTGTTATCTGTTTTGTTCGAATGCTGTGGGTACTGGTCGAATTTCTCAAGTCCCACCTTTAGCATACTAAATCCATGTTAGGGAGTTGTATTACTCATGCACTTTCTTTTCGGAAGCTTTGAGCCACATTCATTACTAAAATAGTTGTGTGGCAAGCAAAGACACTAGTGTGGGGCCCATTCTCGAGCCTCGAACCGTGAGAAGGGTCACGCGGATCGCACGTGATCCCGGCATCGGCATGTGGGTCTTCCGAGTT